>OMLF01029307.1:4627-18185 GCA_900302615.1 Holocentrus rufus
TGCACGAGCCATGTCTTACCCAGCGTGAACTAGGATGTCAGTTGATCATTTCCAGCACCTTGCTGAATAAATGTCTCCATGCTACACTGTATAGAAATTCAATCCCACTGAAGAGGGAAGTTCACTTCACAGTGAAAAGATATACTCAAAAAAAAAAAAAAAACGGCGCTCCACTTGAAAACTGCGACATAACGGATTCATATCATCTAAAGAGCTTCATTCAGCGAAATGGAACATTTATGAATAAGAATCTGAAGTACATTTTATAGTTGAACGCAATGTAACGCACAAATGTTAATAATGTAGTGGCGCTTAGATCGAGGCTTTTATACTTCTGCATTGATGTGCGTATCTGTTACCGACCAATCAGAGTGAGCGACCTCATGTAGACTTGATGCCATGCTGAGAATCATGGGTAGGTGCACAACACCTAGTTTACATGCAGAGATGCTGTTTTTTTATTATTACATAAGATGTGTCAGTTTCTCATAATTTAGTAGCCTTAGATGAAGTAGATTGGAATTGGAGCCAAAGGGGCATTTAAACTGATTAATGCAGTTCCAGTGCTTTGTGACATAGTGTAAAATGATAATCAAAATATGAAAGATACAAGGTTTGAGTGAGTATTCCTGAATATGCTGCCTGTTATTGATTAAGCTCTGATTCAAGTGATAAAACACGTTATTGACCAGGTTTCAAATCAAGTTTCCCAGATTTGTCATTGGTGTCTTTTTTCTTCAGCGAAGGTGATATTGAGCAGCCTTGGCAGGCTCGGGCACATAGCAAGATAACAAATTGATCATGAATTAATAAGGTCACTACTGATCAAAAACTCCTATGTTCCAAGTCGGAATGTATTAGCAATCCCACGCCGACTCGTGTAATAGATAACAGCCAGAGGACATGTGTTCTGAATCTGAACATTTAGCAGAAGCAGAGGGAGGAGCACCGGAGAGCGAGGAGGTCGGAGGTCAGACTGGAGAAAAAACAGATCTGTTTGGACTGGCCTGGTTCTTTTATAACGCGTAGATTCCTCAGTGAGAGTGGCAACATTAAAATAGGAGTTGTTAACCCAAATAAATCATCCTGAGGTGCTTCTGAAGCCATCAGCCATCAGACTCATCTCCTTCTCAAGTGAATACCTCTTATCTTTATATCATCATCTCAAAACTAGTAGTTATCAAACCCTGCATGAATATGTGCCTGGAATAAGAGGAAGAGCACGTCCGGATGCGTCAACAACTCCTAGTCACTAGTTTGAAATTGATATTGTGACACGCTGCTGCGTTTATTAATAGTTTGAGGAAAGAAGAAAAAAAGAAAAGAAAAATATATATGTACAACCTCCTTTCAGAAATGGTAATCCTGGTATTAAACGAGAAAGAAGATGCATGTCTCACTGCAGACCCTCAATTAGTCTTCAGATCTCTAATTAAGGCCCTGATTCAAATCCCTGCTTTGGCTGCAAAACTTTGTACAAGACTTTGCCTTTGTTTCAGTCACAAATGACTGGGCAGCGTTTGTAGCTGTACAGGGTGATATTGCAAAGGGAGGGAGATGGGCTTTTTGAGCAAACAGGCTTTGGTAATTGCTATTATTGGAATATCCAAGGAAATGTGCAGTTATCTGTGAAACCTTTTAAGCTATTGTCTAAAGGCAGAACTTAATGATCAAATGGAATTGGAAGCTCTAATGCACTGTTTATAATTTGTCAAAATAAGCCATAATAACACCCCCTTTGTGTCATCACTGGAATAAAGCTGTTTATCATTTTGCAGTAATTTGAGGAATCTGTACTTGTACTGTGAGGCAACACACAGTGCGGCTCCTAACAAAGAAGTGGTACATTGATTAAGCTGAAGTGCACATGAGCACCATGCAGGAATTGAATTGTATTGCACTCATAACTATTTTAGTCCCCCTCTGTCTGTTTTTCACCACCTTATTTAGAGGATATTCCTTACTTGAAGAAAACAAGTTTGTGTATGCTGTATACTGTGTCTTTTTGTGTTGCAGTGCATGTGTGTATGCGTGCAAGCATGTGTGTGTTTACACTGAATTTGTGCTTTTGTCACAGTAAAATGGTAAATATCAAAATGAGGGTGTATGCTCAATATGTCCCTGTACTAACATTGGAATTGTTATTTAGTTCTCATAGGGGCTCTCGTACTTGTTTGTGCTTTACAGAGAAAAATGACTATTTCCTGTTTTCCCTTGCAGTGGTGGTACCAGTGCTGATGAAATAATGTTTTCACACTATTACAGCACAGTTGTGTCACACCTGATGGTCCAGCGCACAAGCATTACCAGCCACATAGTCTACCTAGTCTGACTCACCCACCCAGTGGTGAAGGTTTGACCCTTGACCCACCTGTCTGGACAGCACCTCGGGGCCCTCTTGAACTTGTCAACAGCCATCCCATGACTCTGGGTGTGCCAGCAGTGATTTATTCTCTGTGTCTTCTCCACAAGCAGCCCTGCATGGTTGAGAGGTGACTGTCCCACTGAGCGGGGGAATAAATGTTGGCATGATGGTGTCGTGAACCCCAGCCAGCAACGACCCAACCGCATCGCCGGCACAAAGGAGAGAGCTGACCCCGCGTCACCCGAGAGCTATAACATATTGCTATTGTCCCGTGAAAACCTCCTAACTCGGATTTTGGCGATTCTCATGGTTTAACTTCAACTGAACTGAAAGATGACATGTTTGTCTGTGAGATGAGTGAACTCTGCATTCCTTTTGGGCTTCTGAAACCTTTTCAAAGCCCACTGGATAAACCCAAACCATCATGGTGGTCTGGCTTTTCCTCACTGACATTTTGCAGATGCAGGATTTCACCCAACCATGACAAAAACTATCATCTAACAGCATCTAAAACAACAACAACAAAAAGGATTTTTCTCCTTCATTTTTCCATGTAATGTTTCTTTAATTGTAAAACCAAACAAAATGGGTTCTATATCGTACCATAATTTAGTTCTTAAGGTTTGCACAGCAGCAGAACACTTTATAGTGCTCTAAAGAATCCTTTTAGAAAGGTTCTTTTTATATATGCATAATGTTCCACAAAAGTCATCAATGGTGCAATAAAGAACCCATTAAGAATGTAAGAAGTGCTCCAAATCAGCATTATCAGAGGATCTTCATAAGAAGCTCAATGGGTACAAATCAGGAAGGTCTTTGAATCCCCGTGGTTTCATATTGAACTGGTGTCGTCAAAGAACTCTTGAAGAATCCTCCATTTCCATGGCGAAGGTCTCAATTATTATTATGCCAAAAGCAACACAAAGAAGATGGATGGCTGAAGAAATGACATGATCCAATACTGACTTTAATTAGATGTTAGACAGTTTTGAGCCACCAGCATTGCAATCATGTCTCACCGCAAGCTTAAAAGATGTGTACTAAATCTTGGCCACCCACACACTACATCAACTCACCCACACCCAACGCCCACCGGCAAATCTGTCACGGCCACTATCAATGACAGTCCCTTCATTGTTGAGGAGGAACAGAATGTGTGTGTGTGTGTAAGAGCAAGAGAAATATCTGTATTACAGCAACACACAAGAAACCCTTTTTTGGTGATGTGATTGCTTCAGTTTAATCTCACTTTGTAAATACAGGCCACCTGATCAAATTAAAACAGCAGGGGGAAACTTGCAGAAATATGATTACCACAAAAGTCTATCATACTACAATGTGCAGAGCACTTAAGTGTTTCAGCTATTTTCCTCCTTTTCTCTTCTCCTGAAGTATTGGAAAAGCCCGGAGGCTCTTCTATCTTGGGGGTGGCACCAGCCGCTATACACTTAGTCAAGAAGAAGGGGGGGGGATGCAGTCATTATCTACTGATGTCTCTTTTAAATGCTGCTGTCCTACTGATATGTACCATGCCCAGACTATTTCTCCCTCCCACCAGCCCTCTCTCCCACTTCCCTCTATCTCTTCCTTATTTGACTTAATGTTGATAAATGAACCCATTCTTACTCATAGCATTTCTCATTCTGAGTGGCCCGTTCGGATTTGACTTCACAGGGTCCCTCTCTTTTTTTTTTTTGTTTGGTTGCTTCCTCCTTCTTTGTACAATTGGCCTCAAGGACAAAAAAGGTCCAGTGGCGTTGGAACAGGGAAGTGCTCCAAAGGTCATTGACCATGGATTCAATGACCTGCCCTGATAAAACCGCCTCAAAGAGAGCAGCCTGCTGTCATTTGGGTTCGCAGATCCCAAAGTGGCATTTTTCAAAAGGTCTTAAATTGAGAGGCTTTTTTCCCCCCTCATACAAATTAGATCTGCATTCTCAGCTTCAGTATACGGTAGAGAAAACATATAAATTGTGTGCTGCAATCATCTGAAAACCTGCTGTAATGTTAGCAATATCTCTGTAGATGAATTTATAATGCTGTGCTTAGTGAGGAACAGAGAGAACAGCTAATTTTTACCTAAGAGACTTAAACACTTAAGACCACTGCCGCTGATGTAAATTAACACTATTGTTATTCTCCCAAAGGTTTTCCCAAACATTATCATAATTACCATAATTATATATTGTATGAAAACAAATTTGCTGAACAAGTGGAGAAATATCTCCACTGCTTCACTGTGTGGTGTGTGCTTGCACACTTTTCTTCAAATGGACTAACACTTTCAGCAAACTTCTCATTCTTTTTCCCCCTGAGAGCTTTTTGTGTGGCTTTACACTTTTTTAAAAGAGGGAGAGAGAGAGAGAGGGAGAGAGGGGGTGGGGGTAGGAGAGAGAGACAGGAAAAGAAAAAGCTATCTGGGTCTGTAAGCAAGAGAGAAGTTGAGCTTTACTGATTTTGCTGGCTGCTGTGTGACGCTGGGTTGCCATATCTGGGTCAGGCCTCCCAGCACAGGTTCAGGCGTCATGTGAGATTCTACAGGGAGAGATGTACTCTTTAACATCAACGTGGGTGAGGAGGAAATGGATTTGAGAATATCTGCTTCTGCAGGTGCGGCGTGTAGATGGAACACTCCCTAGTCAGGAGGCTGAACAGAGATTCATCAGCAGCACAGTGGGTCTAAAAGATTCACAGACCAGCTGGCGCACGCTCATAGCTCTGATGCCACGGTGTCTGCCCATCTGTGTTTGCATGCCGTAGACCCGAACCCATCGTGAAAAGAAATTGTAAAAGGCAGCGGCGCTCGCCCCTGACTGGTTTCCTCGGTGTCATACCCGTGTGTTACCCAGGGCCTCCGGGGTGCAGACTGTGTGCTCGTCTTGATGGGCATGGGCTAATCAAACTGGCAGGGTGGCCCGGGCTGACAGGGTGCGTTATCTGAGCACATTGCTCACTGCGGTTGGCCATCCTGCTCGCTACTCTCCGGAACGCGGGAGTCGGCGATCAGCGTCGCAGCGACAGGCCGCGTCTCGTCCTCCCGGTGCATCAATCCCAGCTGGCAGCCCGCTCCTGCACTCGGCGAGTCATGTAGATGGAACACCTCAGACAGGCACAATCAATTCAATCCAACAGGGATCCTTGTCCACCCGGAGCATGGCCACGCTGCTAGGCTGCAGCTTCCCCTGCTCTTGAGTTAACTGATGATTCTGTCCATTAGCAGAATGATTATTTGTGTTGCTGCACCATTATTACCGGTTGCTGCTGTTTCTGAGTGATGAGACAAATGGTTGTTCGTTAAAGGATCAAGGTTTATGTGCTTGATTTGGTTGAACTTTCTCCCTTTGTGTCATGCGTTCCATTCCACCCACTGCTCTTATTCTCACAATAATTAGCGTAATAAAACATAAAAGACATAGCAAATGTCTTTTATGCTTGGCAATAGCAAATGGCAATGGAAATCCGACTTCAAAGTAAGTCATAAGTTGTAAATGCGGCACACCTGAAAGGAACTGTGCAGAAAAAGTTTGAGTCAGTAAATGATCAAACATTGTTATTTTGAAATAAAGACATATAAAATTGGAAATGGGAACTGAAAATGAATAGGAAGTAAATACAAGCCTTGGGCATACTGTAGTTATATCTTAATCAGCTCTTGTGTGTCCAAAAGTTTATGCGTCATGCTGGATCGGCATGTGCAGTCTGCGTCATCCCGTGCCGAGTTCCAATTGGTTGCTTTGTCGACGTGGGCTGTAGCAGAAGTCAAATTGTGTGATTGTGGACAAAATTTTCTGTCACTGTCAGAAGTTTGACCCGGCCGGTCTTTTGTCGCAGTGCAACCAAATCGGCTGTCGTCAAGCATGCCACACAGTGCACTCCAGGAGATTTGGTCACGTTTTGTCAAAATTCATCTTTGACAGCGATATCGTGGGAAAAAAAAAGTACAGTCTGTAAGAGCCTTAAGCTGAATAACATTGGGTCTAATAAGTGTTACTAACAGTGTTTTCACAGCAAGAGTCTATTATGCACTTATTGTTCACTCCTTAGTGTTTCATATTGACCAACAAAGCCAAATCCAATTTGCTTCAAGTAAGATAATGTCAGGTAAAGTCATGGTTAAGGATGTTTGTTATTGGAAACCGGTGCTGGCAAATGCCAAATCTTCAATGCCTTTTCTCGCTTATTGGAGAACTTTGTATCTGACCTTCACTAACAAACAAATAACACCTTCAAGTGAAAAGTTAAGAGCATTATCGGAATGTGAGAGAATGCTATCCTGTTGTCATTAACCTTTTGACTCAAGAAATGTTTGTGGACTGCTGATTTCACTAAAGGTCTCGCTTAGTTTTTGCAGACTTGTTATTTATCCCATAAATGAACAAACTGCGTGTGAAAAGTGAATGTGCAATATGTGACTGAACCTTTTAATCTGCTGTGTATGATTATACAAATATGCCTCTTTTCTGTGGCCATGCTGTATCTTGGGGTTATTTATTACAAAGACCTGTAAGGATATTCATATAAAAACTCAACATACTTCACTCATATTGTTTTAGAGCAACAGAAAACGCTGCAGAGCAAATCATGGCTGTTTCAAAACAGAGTCTTTCACCACAATGCACTGCTCCGAGAGCAACATCCTCTCCCAGATCAATCAAACATATTTGTGAAGTTCACTGGTTGATCCGTGTTAGCTTTTTTGCTCTCACCCTATTTATAACATGAGTCACATAGCCAGATCAATGAAGCCTTATAAAGACTAGAACACAATCATGCCAATCAGAGTCAGGGCTGCTGGGGAGAGAACAGAGAAGAAAATCAGCTCACCTCCCACCCACTGTGGCCACCCTGCCTGGGTAGCCTCTGGATAGCTGTAAATGGGCAGAAGCAGGCTGATCCACAAGGTGAATCGGTCTAACAAGCTTCACTAACAGTGCAGGCCACAGTCAGTTCATCGCAGCAGGACTTGACTCAAATAAACATGCAACAAAGCCCGAGGATCTCATTGCTGCGGCTCTGCACTCCACTATCTTTCACTGCATTTCCACGGGGACAATAAAAGTACAGCATCACCTGAGGGCTTTGTACTTAGACAGTATCAACTATGAGAGGTTTCAAATGGTCCGGGAGGGAGGCAGGTGAGTGGGAGAGAGAGAGCCTGCACACAATGTAAAAATCTAAAAAAAAGGGAGAAGAAAAATATTGGTTTTGTGCTGGATTTGCCACGCACTTTCTTTGTTGAACAGAAGAGGGTGAATCAGTTGGTTCTGTCTGACTACAAAGTCAGTCAATACTTGTCATCTAAAGTAAGAAACCAATCACACGCGCCTCCTTATCGCAATTCTTCTAGCCCTTCTCTTTTTTTTTTCTCTCTCTCTCTTTGTCCGTAACTCCTCCCGGTTGCGCACGTACACAAATGCACACACGCATGCATGCTTGCTCATCCCTGTTCTTCACTCCAGGACTAATTACTTTAAGTGAAAAAAGCTCTCCTTTGGGGCACCAATTTCACCCAGTGTCTGATGAGCAGAAATTACATGTCTAATGGAATGGAATAGTTGTGCAAATTAAAGAAATGAAACACACTTTTTTATCTGGGTGCCACCTTAAATTAGATTTTAATTTGGACCACATTCACAGATAATGGAGTGCAGTCAGCCTGCTTTGGCAACCCTCCCGATTGCCTATGGCTTTCTTATTTCTGCAGGTCGCCCGCTGGATCCATTATTAACTCCGCTGACCACCATTTTGCGCCGGCTTCCTCGTGAGGCGGGAGCAGGATGGCAAGAAAGCTACAGGGAACGCCAACACTGCGGAGAGCGAGAGAGAAGAAATGAAGAACAAACTGAACGAGCCCACATCATAAACAGCTTCTTGAGACTAGCAGCGCTGTCACTGGAAATAATGACAGTGACACATGTTGAACTGCTTTAAATAACATGTAGATAGCCACACACACACACACACACAGATACTCAGGGACATACACACCCAATTTCAGGCTGGGATGTTAGGAATGTCACAAAGCCAATTTATCTGAGTTGCCTTGCTGTATAGTAGGAGTAGATCAAGCTGAGGAATGTTTGCTTTGCTGCCTCGGTCGGAGAAACACATGCCTGCTGTAGGAAAAGAGAACGGAGCGAGAAGATACAGCTGCTGGAGTTAAAAATAAACACACACCGTTCCGACGGGAAGATGCTTGTTGAGAGCTTTAGATGCAGCTTCAAGAGGCTGCCCTAATGGCCCAGAGGTCAGAGCACAATATGATTGTGCGTGCACGTGTGCGGGTGTGTGTGAGTGGATGTGAGTGGGAGAGGTGGATGCGCTACACTGAAGGTTTCAGAGAATTCCACGTCATTCTTTTCCGCTTTAAAAAAAGATGACAATAAAATAAAGCCCGCTGAATCAAACACATCCATCATTCTCCGGCATCAAACACGTTGCAATATTGAAACATATGCTACCGAAAATGCTCTGGAGGTGCTTCATCAAAATGCATTATAAACAATGATTTTGTATAATGGCATTTGGTCAGACTCCCCGAAGAAGGCTTATGTCGAAAAGCATTGGAGTTGTTTACTGAGTCTCCTTAAAGGTTTTTATTGCTTGTTGAACAAGCCAGTGAATTAAAAGCTTTGTATCTTTGGCTAATGAAGAGTTCCTTGGACCTTCCATTTTCTTGTCTGTTTTGTTTAACCTCTACGCAAAGAGCACCTTCATCAGTAAGAGTGTTTGGTGGTTATGATTTAACAAACTGTATGAAACAAAAAGCAAGGAGACAAAAAAAACTCAAAGAGAAAACAACTGAAATTTATTCACTTAGCCATTTTCTTTACCTGCGTGTCCCTATTCAGGGTCACAGTGGGCTGCGACTATCCCAGCATACCCACAGAGAGAGTCAGTGATAAATGAAAAATATCTTGATGTAGTCTGATTAGGATTCTGCTGCAGCCCACTATGTGCTGATGTAAAACTCGAAGAAAGCTTTCATATCATGCGAGGGGGAATTCTAGCAGCTGTCAAGACACTGCTCTGGTAATCTAAGCCAGAGAGACAAAGCAGATATGTTGAAAGAACTGCAGTGAGAATAGTAACTTATCACCAACGCCAGGCCTCCTGGTCTTTGACTGCAGCCAAAGCCTATAGCAAGCACACAGCCGAGTCACTGTCCCAATGTCCCTCTGCACCCCACTTTACCTCTCCAAGCTTAAGAAACCTCAACTTATCCAGACGTGGTGTAATGGGGTGTGTGTGTGCGTGCATGGGTGAGTGTGTGTGTGTGTGCAAAAAGGATGGACTGCCCTGACTCCATAGACCCCAATGGCAACTTCTCCACCAATAAGATACATGACATGCAGAGGTTGAGGTCAGACCATGAGTGGCAGGTAATGAGTAAACTAAGGCAAAGGTTAATGTTATGTATTATGTACCGTTCACCTCCATTCGTTATTCATAATGCTCCCAGTAAATTACATTACTGCATCCAATATTACCTCTCCACCCTGCAACCGACTACTTTGTGGAAGATAATATTCAAAGCTTAACCCTCAAAATAATTCACCATGGCGTAAGAATTCTTCCTGTAATGAGGGATTATACCACAGCTTACACTACAGGATTTTTTAAAGCCATAAGCTGGAATGGCAGAAAGTTCCGTGAATAGAAGTATTACCGTGGTGTAATGCATGTGTTGAAATGACAGGAGATACATGTTTTGCCGCTCCACTACCAGCAATTATCTCTTTGTGATCGTGGCCCAAGCTGCAGACAGGCAAAGACAGGTATTATTGACTTTCTGTTTCAGTATTACATACAGTACGCGTCCACATAGCAGTGTGGACGATGTAAAGTGATATATTGTTCTACTTCAGTCACACAAGATGATTTCTATATTGGCTTTAAATTTCGACTTACCAACATTGTCTGCCACGCCAATTAACCCCTACCTCCACTACCTGGCCATACAATTTCCCCAGTGCATTGGAACGCTGCAGCCATTTTCTGAGGCACAATGCCCGCAGAGTGAATGCCGATGCTGCTCCAAACGAGACGAACAAAGGACAAAAGAAGAAATGCATTACATTTACTGATATAGCGTGGAGTGTGTTGCATGGAGAATTACCTGCAATAAATGAAAGCCCAGGCAGGAGAGGGAGAGATAAAGTGAGAGAGTAAAAACAGAGGAATGTGCCCGCCGTTTGCAGATTTGTTGTGTGAAATAGCTGGCCATTATCTGGACAGGCAGAAAGGTTTTAGCACAGTGTGAGGAATGCTAAGGTGTGTCCTGGCGTGTAATTAACAGATAAAACTGTTGGTTCATTAAATGCATATGCAGTGTCATGCGTTCAGTATGCCAGTATCGATCGTCCGGACGCCTCCCTGCACCTCCCTGCTCACCGGACTTGTGACACACTACATCCATCACACCTCCTACCTCCACCATATTTATAGAATTTTAATTAGCTCTGAGCTCAAGCCAACATCATTAGCTTTTCTCTCTCTCTCTCTCTCTCTCTCTCTCTCTCTCTCTCTTTTTTTTCTTTTCCCGGCAAACAGCCACGCATGGTAATAATGGCTATCTCAGACAGAAGCAGTAGGTATCTGTATCAAGGACACAGCAAGAGAGAGAGAACGGGAGAGAGCAGGACAAAAGGTTGACAGAATAAAATGACAATGAAAAATGGAAGCATCTAAAGAAAAAAATACCACAACATGGAATGCAGGCAGTAATGTCACCTTGGAATAATTTCAAAATGATTAAATGAGTCGCTCTAACCATTCCTCTTTGATGACAGTATCTAAAAATGGTCAAAATTGTGGCTACCATTGAATCACAAATATGTGTTGAGTGGGCAAAAAATAATAATGTTTTAATCTCACTAACATGCACCACAAGGCTGGAGTTTAGCCTTCAAATCTGAGCAGATCCTTATGTGAAAACATCATATTATCAACCAAGGATGTCATTTTTCAAAATGCATCTTCTAAACACAAATAACCCTGTGCACAAATGATAAAAATGTATGTTATGCAATGTTGTGCTGAAGGTTTTTCAGCTGTAAAAAGAAAATGCAAACCTGTTAATGGCTCTCAAGCCTTCCAATGAGTACTGATTGGTCCTTCATAACATAAATGTTGAAGGAAACCATCAAAAAAAAGAAAGAAAAAAAGAAAATTGGAACTTGGTCTTTTATAAAAGAGTGTCCATTTAAAAAATAAGGAACAAGGGATTTCTTGACCATTCACTCTTTATAGAATTAGGATGGTCTTTTGGATGATTTTTACTGCAACATAAACTTTCATGGAGCTGCCAAACTCCACATCTATAAGGAAAAACTGCTTTGCTCGCTCAATAGTTAGACCTAAAATTTTGGCAGGCAAGAAAATCTTTGTCACACACAGATCAGCAACCACAGCAACAAAAGCACTGTGATGACAAACAAAAGAGAAAAGCACATATTACTGAATACAAGATGAGTGCTGTGTAATTGGAACTGGGCAAACAAACCTGATATTCAAAAAAAAAATTTAAAAAACAGCCTTGCGAAAACAATTTAATGATGACTAAAATATTCCACCAGCAAAAAGTCTCTGCAACAGCTGTCAAAATGTAGTACAAGTAGGGATTCAGGGAGTCACCACAGTCAGGTTTCAAATTATATCGATAGTGTCTTTAAATCAGGGTTTCGAAAACCATTTCCTTCAGACCTTACACATGAAATCCTTATTTTTTAGTTGTAACAGGCCATAAACCAACCACACTGCACCCAGGCACTGTCAAACAAGTCAGGGTAACTTCTTCTTCTTCTTCTATGGTTTTATGTCAGTTGGCATCCAGCTTTATATTACATTACCAAATAGAGTAACTGCAGCTCCTCCTAGCTGTTCAAGGATTGGATGGTGGATATGTCAATCAAGCTTGTGATTTCTAACGCTGGCTTACATTGCATTACATTTATATATATGTATATATACCATTTTATAAATATAAATGGTATTCCATTGAAAATGCATGAAAATGTCCTAACCACGCTTTAACACCTTTAACACTATGGGCAATGATGAAGAAAACTTCCCTCTTCACTGTCTATATTATGTCATGTGAGATTATGCTGGGCCTGCATGTCTTATGGCAGACCAACATGCCTTGTGAATTAGTAGCCATACTGAGGACAGAGACTCAGTGATTTTTATTTCCATTTATTTATTCATTTGTTTGTTTTTGTTTATATATCAATGATAATACACATTAATCAACACTGGACATGTAAATGTGTTCAGAGTTAGCCAAGGTTGGCTAATTTTCATCTACAGTCCCTGGCCAGAATATTGAAATGGCTGAATAGTTAGCATTCACTCCTAGATCTCAGCTGAAGCATTTAAGAGAGCTTAGCAAGATTTGAACACTGCCAATGCCCATTTTAAGTAATTTATACAGTACTACTACTAATGATATTTATTAACATACTTTCGCAACAGAAACACGACCGAAACTATTTTAATTTGGAATCATAAGATCTCCTTATTTATTTTTTTAAGGAAAGTAAAATTCTGCCAGTGGGGTGAGATGATTTTGAGTCACTGTTTTTTAAGAAAGAAATGTCAATATTATTGAAAAACCAAAGAAAAGTTAAGCAGATCATTAGTGTCAAGAGTGACTACCATCAAGCAAATTTAGCGATTCAAGGAATTTCTTTAAAATTAAATTGCATTGGAAATTGCTGAAATAATCTCATTCCCAAAATTTTACATATTACAACTTCTCTGCAACTGGTAAAAGCAAAAGTATTAATTCTGATACTTGTGAACTGGCCTAACCTTTTAACTGAGATTCCATAATTATGAGATTTTTTTTTCCTCATATGGGAAGAGAGGTACTTTTCATGCTACTGTATATTAATTTTTGACCTTGTGACTCATGGACGGGCCCCTCTGGTCTGTAGGGAGATGGTAATCTCACACACACACACACACACACACACACACACACACACACACACACACACACTAACACAACACTCACACAATACTCACTTAAGGGTGACCTAATTAAGCTTGAGGGTAGGTATAATTACATGCAACCTTCATCTGCCCCATTCACTATTGTTGTGGCTACTTGCTGCCTATGGGCTCAGTCCCTATGTGCTTAGCTTTGGTGTTGTTGCTCAGAGACTCAGCATTTTTGAAGCCACTGGT
>OMLF01029307.1:18205-33167 GCA_900302615.1 Holocentrus rufus
TTGAAGCCACTGGTCGTATGACTACACAGAGACACATACATTATTCACAAAGCCCCAAACAGGTATAGTTAGGCCGGCATGCTGCAGTGCTTTTCTATTTACTATGGCACTGGAATGTATGTGAGAATACAAAAGGCCTCTTCACTTGATCTGATAACGTTGAGCTGTGAAGTAATCATTCAGATGAATAATTAAGTTCATCTTGTGTTTTTAGATGAGCAGCATTATCAAGTGTCATCATCTGCAGACTGATTATATTTACGATATAACCATGAGTATGTTGGCTTTAAGAGATTTCTATGCTTTGTTGTTGAAGGACTCTCCTATTTGAATGTCTCAAACACTGTGGCAGCATATCTGTTACCATTCTTGACTTGTTATTCTCTCATCTGCATCTGATATGACCTGCTCTGTTACTATTAAGGAGTGTAAGTCATCACTGGCAAACTTGACATTGTGGTGTCCCCCAAGGCTCTATTCTGGGTACGGCGCTTTTCTTCATATGCTGACCTTTAGCCATACAGTATAATCACAAATACAATATTAGGTTTCACTGTCTTGCTAATGTCACCCAACTGGACCTCTAAGTAAGCTCAAGTGATATTAAGGAGTTGGCCCCTTCACATGTTTTTTTCTGGATATTCATAGCTGGGTGCCTCTTTAAATCTTGCAACTGAGTACAAATAAGTCTGAATTTATTATTTTTATGCCAAACACTGCTTTCCTCCTGAAAACCACAGTCAGTTTTGCCCACTCTTTGCTAAAATATCTTTAAATTGTAGGAAACTGGCCAAACATGTTTTATTCATTTATTTATTTATAACTCACATTTTTGTTCAAGATAATGCTTTTTTATTTCATATGTACCCTGTAAAGCTCACTGTTGTAAAGGCTTCTTATTATTAAGTCTTCAGTTATGTGGCTACATTGGCCCCATTACTGCCACCTACATTTACCTGCCATGAAAGAGGCTCCAGATCAGGCTTGTGTGATCCGTGTGGCTTATGCTAAGGGTGATGGAGGTCGATGATAAAGAATCTTATCACACAAGCTGTCATCTGTTGCAGCGATTTGCTGTAGGCCCTGTTAGTAATTAATCACACAGGCTAGGTAATATATTCATTCAATCTTGGAGGCATTCATCTCTTTGGACAGTGGCCCTTGAAAGGTCATACTCCCCAGTTGTTGGTCATTCTATGAGGCTATATTCGTAGGATGAATGTGAGCTTTTCCAGTCAATACAAACTTATTATGATGTACATTTGAAATGAGTCTCTGCCCGGTTTGAATTTAAATCATCATATCTAGAAATATCTCTCATAAGGAACTAATGTTGTGATGATAAAAAGTAAACTGCAATAAAAAAAAGAAAAAAAGAGCAGATTTGCCTGTGAAATGTATAATTATATCAAAATGTTCTAACTTAAAAAAATTGCAAATGGCTTTTCAAAAAGTGAACATCCCTGATTTTCACTTCCTCTAACATAAGCCACATTTCTTTGGCGCTCCTCTGTATTGTCTAGTGTCTTCTCACATTTAGTTAAATAAATGCAACATTTCATTGCAAAGCATAGGGATCACTGATGACGGGGCTTTGCTTTGACCTCTGGGTGAAGAGGATGAAAGGTTAGGGGAATAGGCATGACTGCCAAATGTACCTGCATCGATTTCTCCTCCACCATCATTCCTCTATCTGCCACTCACAATAGATGGAGTGATTTCTGGGATGTCAGAGTTTGTAATCAATGAGAGAAGAGGAAAAGGTGGTTTTGGTGGGTAGAAGACCAGAGAGAATGAGCCTTGCCCCGAATTAAAGACAAAAGGAACAGCGTTAAATTAGTCAGGGACAGATGACCTTACACAGCAAGGTGAGAAGCCAAAGAACAGTTGAGCCCCCATTTAGAACAAACACTGTGGCAGTGGGTAAGATTGCATTGAATCATTTACTTTAAAATGTTAGAAAATGTTGACCACATGTGGTGTGAATTATACAGCATAGCGCAATCCAGTTTTGGAGAGCAGCTCTTGGTCGATGGTACAGCTTGCATTATGGAGCACAAGATTAAAAGTACAGTATGTTGCTCTGATTTATTTCATATTGTATCGATTATCCAATTTTCTAACTCAGCTCAATCAGGTGTTCACTGACATCTATCACTAAGCCGCTGATTGTCAGGAATGCAAGCCAAGTGAACTCAATGGAGCACAGCAGACTGAATCCAATACTACTTCTTTTGGGCCAGCTGTGTGAGATGTGGGTTCAACCCCCCTGTTTTCCACAGCACACATCATCATTTGCTGGCCAATTTGTGCTCTGCTTGCCGTCCACTGGCGGTGTTGCTGCGTACCAAGCCTCCTGATAGGACTGTGTTGATCCAAGCCTGACAGCAAATCAATGAAATGTATTCCCCTTGCATCAGTGCTGGTGGATATAAAAAATGTCTTTTGAGCTCAGCCTTAGAACATGAAAGGGATCAACATGTAAGGGGTGTTGGTGAGGTTTAACTTCTCTAGACTTTGGTATAAATAAACAATAAAGTGGTCACAGAGCTTAGTGAGAGATTTGCTGCTGTGCAGTATTGGATTTCTCACCACCACCATGGATGTATTTATTCAAAGATAATGAAGTTGTATTCTTATGTTCCCTCTTATACATGCAATGTATGCATTTCGGTGGGTATTCTGTCCCACTGGGACCTGCAGACACAGGCTTTTACTGAATGATTTACAACTTTACTTTTTGATGAATATATAGAGTAAGCACAACACATCAGCCCAAAAAATGCAGTAGAAAATGGTGTTTATGACAGGCATGCACACCTAGTCTAACAGTCCTGATTTATGATCTTGATTTTGAAAGGTTATTCTTGTCATCTAAAATTCCCAAATAATCTCATCAACATGCAGATTTTTTTTTATTATGGCTACTGAGCACATAGGCTTTATGTGGAGGAAACTACACTGTGAGCCTGCAGCTTCAACCTTTAGCTTGCCTCACACAGTTTCAGTGACAAAACATTCCCTGAAGTCGTATAGGCAATGGACAAACTAAAGGAAAATTCCACTTTAAAACAAATTAACACATTAAAGTCCCCATGAAATGAAGTCATAAGACATGTACTTCCTGTAAAACAGAATATCTTTAATGATGACCTCATCAAGGCTTAGCGAGTGTAATAAAACCTTCACAAATTTTTGAACAGTGTCGCTCTTCCTCCAATCTTTTCAAATAAAATAGTGCTTCTTGTCCTACCTGATATCCTATTGCATTACACTTATGAATGATCCCTCTCTGCATTATGTCCTACCCTAACATCCTGTTTCAACAGGAAATACATCAAATCAAGGAAGTAAGAGTGCCATTTCATATTATTTGGTAACTTGTGTTGCGCTTTTGTTGTACATTGCAATTCTGTTTTTCTGTTGGCAAACTCACATACACATGCACATACAAACTCATAAAAAGTGATGCACATTGAGAGCAGCTTCAGGGCAACAGTGTGGATACATAGGAAGAGGCATGCTCTCTGCTAGATTTCTCCCTGGGTTTAACATTGCTGCAAACCTTACAGCAACTATCTTATTTACACAATGTATCATGTGTATTTGAAATACACATCTTGGATTGCTTTTTTTTGTTGTTGTTGTTTTAAAACAAAAGTCCTTGTAGGAGAAGTTAGACTATAGGAACTATGTGTTCAGTGGTTATAATTCCTACCATCTAACTCCTAAAATGGATCAAATACACATGATACATTGTGTAAATAAGACAGCTTCAGTAGACTCCTGTAGACTTCAAGTTTTTATGCAAAGCCAACACGAACTGTTTACCATCAGAACCAAACTAGTGGACGTACCAAGGTAATATTAGTATCAAACATCTCAGTCTGTGTAAGTCATGAAAAGGGTATTGCCCAAAACGTTGGAGTAATCCTTTAGTAAAAAATTACATCTTTTAGTTTGCCACCCCTTTGATTTCCCGATTAAAATGTAAACGACTAGGACAATTCAATTTCAGAGTCACTTATCAGGGCATAACCCCTGCGTGAAATTGTGTTCTGTAGTCTGGTAAAGTCTCTGCCTCTCTTCCCCAGAGAGAGTGACACCGAGGCAAATGCAGGGGGCCCGCACAGGAGGCGGTATCTGATCTGCCTTATAGATCTTCACTACAGGTGTTACACACTAAGAGCCAGAGTGCCTCCCTCTCTGCACAGACTTAACACACTGCATCAGTCCCTCAAATCAAGTCACAAACACCCTCATCAAAGTTGTTCCGCACCTCCCGCCACTCTCTCGGCGTACAAGTGTGTGTGTGTGTGTGTGTGTGTCAGGCACTGTGCCTGTCTTCTTTATGCTCTTAACCTACCTGTTTATCCCTCTCTCTCAGTATATCTATCCCCGTCTTTCTCTCTTTCTTTCTTTCTTCCTTTCTCTCTGCTCAAGCAACTCTCGTTCTGCTGAGCCTCGCGTGTTGGCTGCTGACTGTTCAGCTGTGAAATTCTAGCAGTTGGTGCAACGCGACAGTAAGATTTGCAGAGGGCTCGCTTTGATTACCATAACTACAGAGGAAAACACTTTGTCAGGTCATCTATTTCCATTTCTTTCAGATGACACTAACTGTAATGGGGCAGCTGCACTAATGTGCAGTGCTTTCTTACAAGCAAGCATGTCGCTCTGAGGCACCAAGTGAGACAGGGACTCTTGTAACAAACACTTTTTTTTTTTTTCTTTGAAGCCTCTGTGACACCAGCGACACCCTTCTCAGATCACACCTCTGGTCTGTAATCAGGAATCGGTTTCTCACTATCTCTTGCTCTCTGTTTGCTGTTGTTTTTTTTTTTTCCTTCTTCTTCTTCTTCTTCTGTTAGAGTGTGTTCATTAAACAGATTACCCTGCGCTGTCATTTGACACAGTTGCAGTAGCTCTTGAGCTCGCATGCACTGGGCCAAAGGCGTGCTGAGAATTCGTCTCAGAAGATTCTTCAAAGTCACACCACCGAACCAAAAGTGTGAGCTGTTGTGGGAAGCCTCAGCTGGTGGAGAATAATTAACATAGGACCTGCTGTATGATGCTTACATGTGCCGTGTCAGTGCTGAAAACCTCATCTCTCATTTATTATACCACAAGCACAGATAAACACAAATGGACGCTTCAACCGCACAGCTACACAGTCGATTGAGGTGGTTCGGAGGTGTGAACGTGGAGATGAGTAGTCGCAGCAGTGGTCAACCTCATCCATTACTTCGATACAATAATGAGTCGGAGGCTTTTCCCTCACCGGGCTGTTACCATGGTTGAAAATGTGATGGCGAGGCACTACTTTGATGAATGGACTCCTGCTTGTTTCATTCTCATCTCTACAGGAGAAATAAGATGAAAAAAAGAAAAAAAAAACAGCTTCAGACGCTCCGTTCTGATCCGGAGTCTGATCACACGCATCATTTGTGGTACATGACAATTGATTTTTCCCATGTTTCGCCATTAACCGCTTGGAGGAAATCGCAACGTCGAAGCCAAAACGACTTCATGTAGGAAATGTGATGTCAAAACAATGTCGACGCACGCTTCCCGTTATGTGCTGTTATCGTCTGCGTCACTGTCCACGGTTATGGATTACTGCTGATGCTGCGGCCTCAGGTCGGTAAAACCTACGCAGAGGCCTCATCATTTAAATCCAGGGAGAGAAATGACATGTTTATTCAGCCAACGCTTATGAAGGTCATTCCATATATTACTCTTTTTGAAAGGACGGCAGCCCATGTGGTTACCTTCAGAGATCTATGGTGGGAAGTAACCATGGCTGTAAAACATACGGTCATGGTTATAAAAGGTCATTTATGATTATTAATCTTTTGCCTGCTGTGTTTAAGCCCACTATAATCTGTGCGGTTGATTTTGAATATCTTCAGGCCTGTATTTAAAAGATAAATAAATAAATGCTGGCAAGATGAGAAAATATGATAAATGCATGAGGTATTCCACTATAAGCATGCATACAGTGCCAGTGAATTGAATGTATTAATCTAGAATTTATACACATATTCTTTGGTCTGTTTATCACTTGAATCCTTTTTGATTAATTAAGACACAGTTCTCTAACTGGGGCTTTCCGCTGCTAAACAGATTTCTATAATTAAGATGTAAGCTGCACGTTTAAAATAAGCGTGAATGATATAGACCGCAACTCCTGAAAGCAACATAATGGGCCAGGCAATTATTCAGCAAGAAATTTAAGCTCTTGCATAATTAATGCACAAATAATTTAAAGGCACATATGTTCTCCCAAATGGAAAGAGTGGATGTTATGGTGATTGCGGTACAGCGAGGCATGGCACGTAAGGTTGTGACCTTAACTTCAGCAGTTGCATTACTGTACATATATTAAAACAAAGTGTTATAGATGTGAGGAGTCTATGCATGCGTAGCAATAACCTTTGAAACTAAATTCTGTTATTTCTTTGGTTATTTTAAGTGAAACAGAGTTCCATTTAAATGACAAGAGCCTCACATAATCCGTCTTTGAACACCATAAATTCTAAGAGATTAATGTTATCGAGGAGAGAGCAAAGTACAAAATACAATAATCTTTTTGAGGCGTCAAAATATTACAATCACAGAGTTTTAAATGAAGCTCGGTTTTGCATATGAATCTGTTACCCATGTGTTATCACTGTTAGCACATACGGTGTTTTGGCACCAGATCCGGGAGAGGTGGTGAGACAGCATCTCACATCAGTTATAATGAACATGGAGGTGAAGTAACACATGCAAGGAGAAGCCTGACCTTGTTAGAGGAGTGACACTAAGCATTAATGAAGGGCACTAAGAGTACGCGATAAGTGTACAGTCGAGCATATGCCACATCTAAACATGATGTGGCCCCTGTCACAACCTGTCACATCAGTCCGTCCTAACGGCGCTGTCGTGACTCCACGGCTTAATTGAAGTGATTTCAGGTGTTCAGTTACACTTGTGACAGACAGAGGAAGCAGAGGAAGTGTCTTGACTGAAATCAGCCGCCTTCTAAAAATACGCCCCTCAGCCAGCTCCAGAGCCCAGCGCCTAACACAGATGAGAGGTAAGTGTGACACCTAGTGTCACTGAAGGTTACAGCAGCTTGTATTCAAAGCATCCTGCTATGTGGAATGTGCAAATTAGTGACGTATCAATCATTGGAATCAATACAAATCCTAATTGCCATCTATTTCCATATCCCAATCATTTGAAAGTGAGCTGTTATTGGAAAACTGACATCCGATGATTTAATTATTCACAAACTAAATTCTATATATACATATCTACATGACTTGGCGTGGGTTTTTGCTTGCCCAAGCCATATTGTTCAGAACTGATACGCAGTACATGAAATGTCATGCATTTCAAGAGCTAATAAACAATTTGGTGGGTGTTTATATGGCAGTTTCAACTATAAATTCTGAGGCCCGAGCCAACAGGGGGTTAATAAGATATTGCGGACCTCAAGTGTGCTCCACGTTCTTGGCAGCTGAAGAAACTACTCCATATTGAACTCAGACGGAGCCAAGTGCCCTCAGACTCTCTGGTGGAGGGCGAAAACACCCTATCTGGAGAGATTGTTTTCACAGTATGCCGAAAACTAATTACAAGCAATAAATTAATTTCACGCTACTGCTTTAGAATTAATTGCATCTTTAAAGAAGTGACTGGAAGTGATGGCTCAAGCAGCAGCGATAAGAGTGGACAGACAAAGTGCTCTATTAAATTACGTGGCTTATCAGTGCCATTGCCTCCCATTAGGTTGTACTTTATGATCCTTAAAGAAAAAGTTCTTGTTTGTTGTCATTTCAATTGCTGGTGAAGTATTTTTTGTCATTTAGCTGCTATATAGCACACTGCATATGTGTGGTAGGAGAGTTGAGCATTTTGTTGGTGGTGCACTAGCTCCTTTCAGACATATTTCTTGTGTATTTTGTAAGATTTAGAGTGAAAATGTGTGTGAAATTGCAGTCGAAGCAGGAATAATATATCCTATTATGTCAGATGCCTGCGGCTGTCATGCAAAACTCTCACCTTTGTGGTTCATTTTGAGCTTATATGATACATTCAGCAGCCAATGAATGGTAATCTGCTATTTATAAACTTCCAGTAAGCCTGACTGCCTGTCTTAACAGGCCATCATTATGACATAGTCATCAGTCATGGACTGTAACAACATAACAAACTGAAACCCAAACCAACAGGGTGTGTACCAGACCCGTGATGCATAGCTATGTAATTAAATAGCTGATTAACGAAATAACTAATAATTTGAATCTTTATAGTCCTACTTTTGATTTGTGGGTTTCTAGAATACCAGTTATACAAAGAGCCTTTATTTCTATAAAGAATTCCATTGAAGACTATTCATGGATGCATTGTGGGTAATAGAACTGTAGTCTGTGCTTGGAGTGCCTTCTTTAGATATTTAGGTTAACTGCTTATTTTCATTATTTTGAGTTGAGTGACTTTTCAAGATACTCCTAATTGGCCCCAGTGGGATTTTGAGCAAAAACCCTTGATGTTCACAGCTCGTTCACATCCTCCTATAATTGTGACAGTATTATTGTAATCTGTGGAGATAATATTGTTGTATTTTTAACAGGATTTCAATGTTTGATCATAGCGAGAGACCAGTTTCATTCTGAGATTTAATTTCCTTTTCTCGCTTTCCGCTGTCATCTTTGATACTCATCACCACAATCACATGACAGATGGTCCTTTCTGGACCCTCTAATCATATTTTCAGCTTCAGAATTCAATTCATCAAATTGAAACATGATCTGCATGTCATCTAAGAAAAAGAAACTGTAGAGTGGCATTGTTCGTGAACATCATTGCTTTTTCTATATTAACTATAGGCTCAATATTCCATAATCTTCCTAAGCCTAATAAGATCTTACTCATGGGGGATTTGAATCTGAGTTTGGATTTAAATGCATTTGTTATACTGTATTACTTATTTATGGATGTCTCTGCATAATGTAGATAAGCTTGTTATCTACAGATTCTAACCATTCTAAATCCAACGTTATGAATCATTTATTTAAAGTGATGCTGTTTGGAAGCACAAGTGAACTTCCTGTCATTGTGAGATCAACAGTTTGAAAGAAGGTGGCTAAAAAAAACAATTTCACTGGTATGAAAAAAACAACTATGTGTAAATAACCTTGCAGTGCAGTCTAAGCTTGGGATGCTCTTAAAGAGATTAAAACCCCTAAGCCTGAGGACTGCAGGTATACAGTAAGCACAGGGAAGATGGGGTAATTATTAACAAACTGCAACACTGTGCACTTAAGTGCACTGCCATGGCCTGCCAATGAGTGGAGCTAAACATTAGCCAGAGGGTGAAGAGGTAGATTAGGTGCAACATGGTGCAGCTGATATTGCGCAAGCCAGCAGAGAACCACACCCAATGAATCATTCATCAGACTACAAGCACAGACCGAGCTGCATGAGTAACTGTTTCTCTGTCTGTTTTATCTTGTTCTCTCTCTTTCTCACGGCAAAAGAAAACTCTTATGTATATTTTACAAATTGTTTAATATAAAATAGGACAACACATCTCTGTACAATACAATATGCAAACCGTATGAAAAATCTTAAGTGCAGAATTGACATAGGATTGAGAAGCTTATTATTTGTGCAATGGCAGTCATTTTTTTTTGCCAATCTGTTGCACTACTCTGATTTTGGAGAAAGAAACTGGTGCAATCACAAAGTAATTTCCCAACCCTAATTTCACTGTAATGTAGTTAAAAAAGTTGCATTTCCATAAATTTCAACTAGAGACTTAAGTCAGCTACCTTTACCATTGCTACAGTACCACAAATTAAATGAGAAAAACATTCTTTGCTGATGTAGCGAGACACAAGAGAGCTTTAACAACTTATTACGCAGAAACAAGGATTTCAGGTTTGTAAAACTTTGTACCCTAAATTCTTGAGAAAAGGTGCATTGGCATTCTCTGAGAACACTAATCCTCTTTTCAGGTCTGTCCTGTATTGGGACAATGCAGGTGACACCTCACTCCACCCTTTTGATGACTTTTGCACAAATACTGTCAAACTGTCCCAATAACTTCAATGACCCTGAAGGCTCTGACTACGCCCAACAACAGTCAACACTACGGGTTTCATGAATCACTTCAGGCATGTCATCTGAAGTGATCATGTGAAATATGACATGGCATCCTTGTCTTTTTTTTTTTTCTAAAACGTTAAGGCAAGTGGACATGTTCCAGGACAAATTAAAACTGCTAAATGGTACATTCCACTGACTGCTGAGAAGATAGGTTAATAATAATAATAATAATAATACCCAAAATACCTCAAATTTTTGCTAAATTGCTATGAACCCTCCAGCCCTTTCATGTATCAATACAAATAACTACTTAAGAAAAAGAGCACACACATCCGATCAGACACTCAGGTACGGCAAGAACAATAAAAAAAAAGTAAAGTCATGATGTCAAATCATTTCAATCCCATTCAGATCATTTCAATTTGACAACATATTTTTGTGGTTAATATTTAATTAAGTGGGTGGACTGGTGGTTTTTGA
Source organism: Holocentrus rufus (assembly GCA_900302615.1). Taxonomy (NCBI): domain Eukaryota; kingdom Metazoa; phylum Chordata; class Actinopteri; order Holocentriformes; family Holocentridae; genus Holocentrus; species Holocentrus rufus. Next base: position 28,784 of record OMLF01029307.1, read on the forward strand.
TGAGCACTAATAACCACCAGTAATCCGCAAACAAATAATTACAGGTAATACACAACACAAAATATGTACATCTGACAGTTTTCAGTGCAATATGCTTTGAAGCAGAACAGTGTGTAGACTAAACCTTTTGTTCATTTCCTCCTTCCTGCTCCGTGTCTTACCACAGACTAAGAATCCCGCGCATCCTGTCTAACTAAAACAAACAAGTTTTTTCAGTTCCATTGCTCATCTCTTTGAGCAGGCGTCTGCAAGGGTTTTGAACTTTGGCCCGAGTGTGTTTAGGAACTCGAGGTCATCCTGGTTGCCTAGGTCGCTGCAGCATCCCACCGAGCCAGCCGCAGAGCCCGCCCCCTCAAACCCGTAGGAATGGAGGATGTCATCTGCGTAGCGCCCATCCTGCTCCGAGCCCAGATAGGTCAGCTTCTGCGAAGGCAAAAAGGGGAGGGGGAGAGGTAGCGTGTGATTAGTTATTGTGGAGTAAGTCAGGGAACTGCTCTGATGGGACAGGAGATACTACACCATGTGATATTAGTTTTTCTCAGGATATGGCTGCAGAAATTACACAGAAAACAGATAAGCAACTCGCCAACAAGTTGAGAAATATTAAAGTTTACAGAGGAGACCATTGTACTTTGGACAATAACAGGTTATACTACACTTGAGAATTGCCTAAGCTTTTACTGATAGGAGTTATTAAACCTCAGAGAATGTCATTGTCTAGACACTTTTACAACACAAGTCTGCCACTAACCTCCATTTCCCTTTCCCTAGATTTATTTGTTTTCAGTGCATGGCTTGGTTTGGCTCAATGAATCCTTAAATAATATCCCAAGTTAACTATAAAACAACATTACCTGCTGTAGATAGCGGCCGTTTGTGAGCCAGGTGTGATGCATTGCGGAGTCCTGGAAGAGGTGTCTGTTGTCAACAGCAAAACTGTTGCTAACAAGCCCACCAGCGCCAAACTGTCCGGTACCAAACTGTCCGGTACCAAACTGTCCAGTACCAAACTGGCCACCATCGTACTGGCTAGAGAAGTACTTATTCTGCGTTTCGGTCATCATGGCGCCGGTGGACTGGTAGACCCCAACATCCTGTGTGCCAAAGCCTCCGATCGAGCTCGAGCTCTTGTTGCCCTGCCATCCTGCATTCAGCGCGGGTCCCTTGACTGAGGACTTCACCGGTTGTTCAATCCCAGTCGTGGGAACAATGATGAGGTTTGAATCCTGGAGAGGCACACAATAAAGACAAACAAACAGACAATCAGATGATCAAACGGATGACTCAAAAATGTGAGGAGGAAAATCAGATCCCCTTATAAGGGCGTGAGGCAGGCACCACTTTCATTATTACACACTTACCACTTGATCCCCTGGGGCCTCAGTGTTTGATTTGAGCAAGATTCCGCCGCTGTCTCCCATTTCTTCCCATTTTTCATTCTTTGTCACGCAGAAAAAGCAAAGCAATAAACCTGCAATAAGAGAGCCAGACGTCATGTTTCAACTGGGCTCAACAGCTAAGAGCCTTTTCATAATAAACAGGACTGTATGTATGGAAAGCACCATAAGAGTAAGTACAAATCGCAGTTTCATTACACACAGCATGATGCCATCAAGTTTCATTGCTATCCACCACAATCACAACACATCCCAATTGACACTGAGGAAACCTTCAACTATTCAGCATTCATCCTGCAATTTTACACACGTTCATAAACTTCTTATGTCTCTTTATAGCCTTTTTATGATCTTGACACAATTCTGCAGGCAAGAGTGTAGCAGAAGGGGACTCACAGAGCAGTAGGAGTAAGGCCAGGGGCAGCAACATGGCCAGCAAAGCCAGCGGCCCTAATGACATGGAGCTTCCCTTGACCAAGCACTTCCCGTTGCTGCAGCGGCAGATCCTCACCATCACCATCTGTGTTTCACCAGTGCCCTGCAGATCATTAACCACCACAGGAACAGTGTATAACCCTGTAGGAAGCTCTTTGGTCTGCTTCAGTGTAGCTGCCGTGTCTGCAGAGGAAACATGCAAATGTTATAATCAATGCCTCCAAGTATTAGCAAAATTATGCTTTGATATTGATAATAACATTTGAAGACAGGTGAGAGTCTAAATCTAAATGGCATGCACGGACAAAGTTGGAGTAAATGGGTAAAGAGGCAGTGAGAACAATCACATTATAATCATTTACCATTAAATGTCTCCACAGCCCATTTGCCATCGTGATCCTCCCCCAATGAAAATCTGAAGGGGGCGGAGAAGGGGCTCTGGTCTTTGTCTTCGGCCACAACCAGCACAGAACCTAGCTCTCCATTTTTGTCGCAGAGCACCAGCTCCTTGTTCGGGACCAGTGGGATGTGGTCGTTGACATCTTCCACCTGAATGATGACAGTTCCTGTGCCTGTCTTGGAGCCTGGAATGCAAAAAACTTCACGTGAGACAAATGTGTACAAGACAGGAGAACTAGGCAGAGTTAGCGGGTCCGGCTCTTACAATAGAACCTTTATCTGCTTGAATGATTTACAATGTGAGATCACTTGGGTGTAACACACAGTAACTATGATAAGATTCGCCTGAAGGCCACGCTTAACTGACCAAGTACACCACAACTTGTTACCAGGTACTTTCGGGTGAAACCGCACCCTCATGCTGGTTGTTGCGTAACAAAAGGAAAGCGATTTGTTCAGACACACATTATTGACAAGGGTGGAGTTGGGCTTGGCAATAACCTGAACCTGCCTTGACAACATAAACAAAAGATTTGAAGGTGGCACAAACATGATGCTTAAACTAGACACACTCCCATACCAGCGTGTGACCCAGTGTTTTTATGTAATGACACGTTTGGATATTTATCACACACCGGCAGAGACAATTTGTTCAGGAAACAAGTGTGAGTAAAAAGCTGGGCGAGAATTCAAACACTCTGTTCTTGGCTTCTTTCTTAATTATACGGTGACAGATGAACAAGTATGCTGGAGTATCCTGTCCTGGTTATCAGAACAACACTCTGATTTTCTAATCGCAGTAAAAATTTGAGTTATGCTTTGCAATGCATAATTTAAGGACAACCGTGCATTTAGCATCAACTTACTAGCATCCACAGCCTTCATGGTGACGTTGTAAATTCCATCTTGGACAAAGTCGGACTCTCTGTCAATTGTGCTTGCAACCTTCAGCTCTCCTGAATTCGCATCGACATTGATCCACGAGGCTGGGTCTGTGACCTTGTAATACCTGAGAGGCACAGCAGAAACACAGCACATGTATTAGTATCAGATTCTTCAGTTCAGTGGTGAAAGTCTGCCCTCAAGTGCTTAAGAGAAGTAAGAAAAAACTTGGGATTCTTGCCACAGAGCTGCAACTCAACTCCAGGCTGAAATTCAAATAGCTGTTACTGGCTGCACCCCAGAACAAGAGGATTCATTCCGATTCAATATATTGAGGGAGGGAGCGTGCTTACTTTATGCCTGCGCTGCTCTTGGTCTCAGGATCGACAGCTGTGTAACTTCCTATCACCGTGTCCTTTGGCACGTTCTCTTTGACAAAAAAGCGTACAGTGGGAGCGGTGAACTCTGGACCCTCATCGACATTGTTGACGGACACATCGACAGGGATGGATACCCATGAGGCTTTGGCATCAGTCAGCTCAGCTTCGTTTTGTGCCATGATCTCCAGCTTGAGGTTTTTGGCTTTCTCATAGTCTAAGGGCTGGAAAAAAAGGAAGACACGAAGGAAATGTGTAAACAAAAATGTGTTGGGAGTGCTCTTCCTCGACTGAACAAGACCTATTCTGTATGATGAAAATCTATATCATATTTTCTCAGTGAGACATAATAAGACCCTACAGCTTACCCATAACAAACCAAATACCATTTAAACAAAATACTACTACTACTATAATGGGTAATACTACCAATGATAATATATTACTACTACTATTGCTGCTGTTACTACTTATAGCAGTAAAAATAATATTTCATGTGAATGCCTGCTCACCTTTGTTGTGTACAGAAGTCCCTCGTTCGTTTTTGGATCTCTCTCAATCCTGAAATAGCCATTTTCATTTCCTTTAGTGATCACGAATTTGGAATTCCAGTTCTCGGTGTTTATCAAATCCTTATCTTCAACTGGAATTCGGAGGATGAGCTTTTCGTTTTGGTTCTCATCCACACTGACAGCATACTAAAAGACAAAAGGCGGTTGGTTAATCACACCACATCAAAACACTGTTCACTGAGCAAAACAAGTTCCAAACAGGCAGCTTTACTTCCAGTGGAACGGGATAACACACAAGGCGCAGTGAGGTATTCTGTTAGGGTGTGTCTACTGTTAGAATTCTAAAAAGCTGCATTATGCAAAAAGAAAAGACAAAAAAAAA
>OMLF01029312.1:0-10119 GCA_900302615.1 Holocentrus rufus
AAAGTTTGGAATGAAGAAGTGGTGAGGAGGGGAAGAGGACAAGGCGGAACTCATGTCCGGCGTTTCTGAAAACAGTTGGTGAGCTGGTTAACTGCAGGAGGGCGAGTCAGTTCTTCACAACTGCAGTGAAACAAAAAAAAATTAACACGTAAAAGGTTCAAGAAGGAGGTTGGCAAATTGAGCAGAACAGAGCCGAACAGAACCGGCAGAGTCCAGCGAGAGACACAGACCAACCAACCAACCCAGCTTTACTCCCTGTTACACTCTGAACAGACCGAGCATGTGTTTCTTTTGTTTTTTTGTTTGTTTTTGTATTTTTTGTCATACATGTATGTATAAGTACTGTATATGTATTCTTTATTGTTATTTTACACGATTCCCTGATGGCCAGCGCAGAGAGAAACACAGAAAAAAAAAGAGGGAAAGGGAGGCTGCCCAGTTTTACATAGAAACCAGTGGTGGGAGAAAAGGAGCGCAGTGCCTGGATTTGTCCATAGGGAGGAGCACTTTGTGTCAGATCAAGCCCAGTCAGATCTGAAGGAAGTAAAGAATGAAAGGAGGAGGGGAGAGCAGAGGGATGAAGGAGGAAGAAGAGGAGCAGCGGATTCCTGCCAGTTTGGTGCTCTGTTGGGTCGGTTTCAGTTGATCAGCTGGTTTGTTTGCTTGCTGGGTTGTTAGGTGTCTGTAATCCCCTCGTCGTCCTCCCCTCTTCCCTCCCGGGTTGGAGTGAGTGATCAACAGAAGTCTGACTGGCCTGCGTCGCTCCCGACAGGGGGGCTGATGCTCAGCTCTCTCTGAGGGACAGGACAGAGACACAAGTCGCACATCAACACAGAGAACTTTTCTGATTAAATGGGGTTTTCATATATCCGTACATATGCAATCACTGTTTATGGATTACTCCAATGTTTTGGGCAAAATGTTCTTAGCATGCAGACCTCAAGTCTGCATGCTAAGCTCATACCAAGTGCTACCCACAGGAACCAAAACAGTGGACGTACAGAGGCCAAAATGTTATCAAACATCTTGTCTCACTCTGGGTAAAATCGCATTTTGCCCAAAACTGAGTATTCCTTTGATATTTTCTAAGTATCATGCACAATGTAGTAACACACTGAAATTTCTCTTAGGGCTGACCTATGTTAGCTTCTTTGCTTTGTTATAGAGCGAGTCAACCACTTTGCTCATGTTCTGAATGGTCTCAAGGGCCGCCTCATATGTCTTGTCCACGAGGGGTTCATCGAAGATGATCAGCACGCCTTCGCCTTGGTCCAAAATACCTGCGAGGAAGGGAGAGAGTGTGTGTCAAGTTCTGAAGGCTTCAATAACTGCATTCACATTATGCATGTTTGGAGTAGCTTCAGCACATAAAAACAATCTGATCTTGGGTGGCAGCAAGTAACCACAAAAAATGTGTCTTAGTCCTTGTGCAAGTTTAACTTGGTTTGGTTTATTGTAAGTGAAAACATCATCTGGACCAACAACGGGTAAAAACCCCAAGACACAAGATTGTAGTTCTTTTGTTTTGATATTCAGCTATTTTTTTAGTTCTTGTTGAAACAGCAGACATGGCTAACAATGATAAACAGCGGCAATAAAAAGTCCATTGTGCTTAGCTAAAGTTACAAGGGCCGAATGTTTTGCTTGAATGTTTTAGTTACCCTACCGTGAAACTTCTTGTCCAGGATCATCTGTGATAGTTTCCTCTCCACGTCTCCCTGCAAGGCAGAAACATTCAGATCTTAGCTCTTTTCATTCTGAATACTTCCTTATTGGTGTCATAACCTGTTGCTGACTTAGTGGAAACCAGAGAGAAAACACTTAACAGGTGCAAAATCTTACCTTAGACAGTTTGATGAGGGTGGAAATGTGTGCTATCTGTGAGGAGAGAGGCAAGTATTATGACTGGAAACGCTTAGAAGACAAAGAAGAAAATGTTACATATGAAGGGTTGGTACGCTTCTTTTGGCACTGTCACAATAACAAACATCAGCACCACTTTGATACCACCGTAGATGATGGAATTCAAAACTGAATTCAATGCACATTCAATACTTTTACCAAATATCTTTTGTGAGCTAAATTTTCATTTTAATGTATGGCCTGGACCACTTAATGGAGACTGCAATCTGGCACTGAACAGCAACAGATGGAGTCAAATAGTTGAAAATATTCATAACAGTCAAACAGTTCACAGCATCCAGCAAAACTGGTGCCAGGAGCAAAATACAGAACTATTTCACTTACAGCACTGGCAAAGATAGACACCCAACAAACACATCACAAAGTATTTGCAAAAAGTTGCATTAAAGCTGTCAGGGTCAAGTGTGGCAATACACTGAAGGTCTGTCCTGTTGGCCGTAGTGTCACTGTTGAATTTAAGTTTTAAATATTAAATTTGGTACTGAAGTCGACATTCTAGTATTGTGACAACACTGGCTGCCATGGTAATATACATTGTATACTGAAACCCCAGAACAATAATAGAAACGTGTACGGCTACAATTACTACAACTGATAACAGTAATTTCACATAATTGTTGACTGAACGGACAAACAGCCAACAAATTCCCGTGCATGACCTTCCTCAATTATAATGTAGATTTGACTGATGTCAGGCAGCGCACTTGAACTTCATCATCATAATTGTAATTACAAACTCCGGAGTTTGTGTCTCCATCTGCCTGAACCCTGGACAGAGTTTGCCTGACCAGGCTGAGGTTCCACTCCAGCTGCAAGCAGTCATAGGCTGACTGAGCTAAACAGGGCAATGTAAGGCACATCTACAACATATGTTATAAATCCATCGATTTATTTGTATTATGCTGAGCGTTCAACTTGTAAATAGCATCTAAGAGTTACTGCTCATTTAAATTCAAATCAGCCTTTTTGTAGTCAATGTTTGGGGTTGTCAAGTATTTGGAATGTGATTCAGCTAATCAGAACTGAAGACTGTCACTGTCAGTTCTATAAACCTGCCTAGACTGAAAATGATTTGTGGATAGATGCTTGTTGTGTATGAACAGATGCTGGCAGTCTTACCTGGACCCTGGAGAAAGGTTCGATGACCCTGATGAGGTTCTGCTCCAGCAGGTTGTCATACAGCTTGGTCAGGTGGGTGCTAATGATGGGGTCGTCCCTCAGCTCTGCTTTGTACTCTGTTAGCGCCTTTGGGGGGCGTGGGCAGAGGAGGTTTTCATTAAAAACAAATGGTGGATGATGTAAATGGCAGGAGAAATCATCAAAATCCCATTAAAATCAGTCCAACACATACGCTGTCTCAGTTGAAAAATATTGTTCAGTTAAATAAAAAATGTTCTTGGCCTAAACTAAGAAACAGGGTCAACATACAGCAACAGACTGCGGACACATACCTTCTCAAAGTCTGCAAGCGATCTGTTCTTGCTGGCTTGTGCCACACATTTCAATGAGTCTGTCTGCGGAAAACAAGAGGAATGATATTAACAATGGGCTGAGGGTATATCTGACATTTAATGGATGAACACCTCCTACTGTAAGTGTAGTGTGTGTGTGTGTGTGTGTGTGTGTGTGTGTGTGTAGTGAATTTGTGTTTACCGTTAATGACTGTAAATCAATACAGACACAGGTACTTTATACTATAAAAACATCACAGCTAACTAACTATAACACAAATGTAAATGGTGCGTGCTCATTTTCCGTGGCAGGACTAGTGCTTGTAGAGTTTAGAGACCCTGGTGGCTTTTTTCAGTCTTATCAAGGAGTCAGGGATAGATACCTGTCTACCAGCGTACCGCAGCGCTAGTTTACCACTGATGAGAGCCTGGACATCCTCTGGCCTGAAAAAGAGACACAACATCAGACCCAGCAGGAGAAAACCTCATGACCCAGTTTAGGTCTTGACCCATCAGACTGAACCAATTTCATGGAGTTCTGAAAAATCGACTTCCTGCAGATACAAAGTTTCTGAAGGACAATGTCAGTCTGTATTTGAGCGGTGTGTAGCTTACGCATTAAGCATGATTTTGCACAGCAGCATGTATTTGAGTGCTGTGATAGCTCTGGGGCTGTCGATGGAGTCGTAGCCCTCGAAGGCCTCATAGAAGTAGGAGTAGGCCGTCTTCCAGTCCTTCTCCTCTGCCGCGTGAATGATCCCTGGAAACACACACACAAATACATGGCTTGTTGCAACAGCAGGGGAAAGCAGGACACAGCAACTTCAGCTTACTTCAACTGTTGTGTTTCTATTCTTTTAACAAAAGTCTCAGTGCTGGGAAAGAGAGATCAGGCTACTACAGGTAACTCTTACCTCCTATCTAAATTAACCTCTTGGGTTCTTAAAACTCCACCAGGTTATTTCACATGTTGGCAGTGAGAAATAACTGAGGACTTCAATTCCCAGAAACCTACATTTCTTCTTAGTGGCTAGTGAGCATGAAAGGTAGTGAAGAAGCTCAGGCATCACTGGTGAATTCAGCTTTCTCTGAACAGAGAAACAACTGCTGTTGTTTAGGAGGAGTTTTATGTTTGGCCATTAACATTTGATTTGGTGCTTCCTGTGCAGTTTCCCACCAACACAAAAATAGAGAATGCGATTAATTTGGGCAAATAGGGCAAATCAGCCGCATCTCTGTTAGCGGAGATGGGAGGCTCTTCTCTGCAGGAGCCCCACTTGGTGATTTAAGCTGCCAAGATGGATTTATTTTTCACATAAATAAATCTTGCCAAGTGCAACTTGGCAAAATCTTGAAACTTGGCAAGACTTTTTATTCAGGGACATCAACTAAGGAAATGCAGTGTCCCCACAGGACCCAGAGTGAAATGAATTCAGTCTCATGGAGACCCACCGGACACAATCCAGCAACCAAGTAAGAGCCCTGCTGCACAGTGTAACAAATGCTGTCCTTCTTGCCTGAATGTGTAACACTGTAGTTTGAACAAGTGGTAGATAATTATAAACCGTAACAGAGTCCCACCAGCACCAGACCCATAAACCATTTAGGTTTCTGACTCATAGTTAAACACATCCTCCTGGGCAGCAGATACTGTAGCAGCAGTGTGGTCATGTGTGTGTCCTATATCCTACCTGACTGCATGTCTAGTGCTGCCTGTAGTTTGGGCGGGCAGTAGATGGCATTGGCGGTGGTCCTGGCAGAGGTGAGGGCGGCGCGGGCCTTGGGCAGGTTACTGAGTGCGTGGTAGGTCTTACTCTCTAGGAGCTGGACCTCCACCAGCAGGGCCTTGTCATCCATCTTCTTCAGCTCCTGCAGCAACTGGGAGCCTGAAGGGGGGGGTGAGAGGGGTCCAAAAAGCATAATGTTTACCCTGCATTTATTTTACAGCAGCAGCCTTTACTGCTATAAATATGATACATCTACCAATATTTACCCATCAGAACAAACAGTGCATCGCTGATATCCACAGATTAAGATTTTTGAATCTGAAATGGAATGGCAGGTGGGTTTGGAAAATCCTCCTTACCTTTACCTACTACAAAAACACTACAAAAATGTAACAAACGCATGGCAAGGCAAAGGAGGCAAGGAAATAACAAAACCCACTTTATAGTCCACTATTTATGTTTTATACGCAAGGTGCCTTCTTCCCACTCAAGAGGCTATAATTGTAAATCTGCCCATAAAAATCTAACAGCCCCATATAGTAGATACTCACCGAGTTGTAATGCCTCCTGGTAACGCTTTGTGTCAAAATACAGTGAGATCAGACGAGCCTGGGGACACGAGAGACAAACAGTCAAGACAGGTTGATAATTTCTTTGCTCACAGATCTGACCTTGCTCTGCAAAATCAAGTTGACTGAGCATGAATTCTCTTTTTCACAAATACACTGTGTCACTTTACCACAGTTATACACATTCAAATCTGGGCACTGCACGGTACAACAGTTGGCCACTGAGCAGCTCTGCTGGAGGTCAAATGCCCTTCTATATCCTTCCAACTGGCATGTGCAACATTTTGTTTTCCTTCCATGTAACTGATGAATGACCTGCTGTAGCACTTTGTCCACTCAACCTTTTGCTGGGCTCCATGTTTATTTATGCACTGGTGCGACTTCATACAGTATGGCTGGAAGAATAAGCCTATTGATACAAATTTGTTTTTGTGATTTTCTTTCCTTCGCCTTGCTCTCATGTGGGTGGTTATCTTAGAAGAGGAGACACAGAGCTGATCCAAACTGAAATGAAGCCATGTGTTACGCAGCCTCTGATGCTGAAGCATCTATGCAGAGGCTCCTCTTCCTCGGCCCACTCTCTGGGCTTCAGACAACGCTCCACGTCCCTGTATCATGTAGCTAACATTTGCAACATAATACCCATTTGCTTGCCCCTGTACCTATGAAGCGCCTCTTAAGATCAAACTAGCCTCAGGCTTTTACCAGTCTGAACAAGTTTCTCTGCAATGGTTTTGGCACACTGTGAGCAAAGATATCCTCATACTTCTTCTTAAACCTTTTATTTATCCAGGGAAGACTGACTGAGCAGACTCACTCTTTTTTCAGTGATGCCCAAATTTGCTCAGTTACACACTGCCAATGGTTTGACCTCTAAGCAGCTAAATAAGAGCGGGCTTCTGTGTAAGCAGGAGAACATTACTCTTATACCTCTTCACTACAGCTCACCTCTAGTGACTATCTGAAGTAAACCTCTCCTCTCAGCCTTGGCTCACTCTACACACTCCAAGAGAGCTCCTACTACTCCTATTCACTATAATTCACTTACACTGCCTGTCAGTGAAAGCTATTTGTCTCAGTTGATCATACCTGCAGTTTGTTATCTTTGGTCTGCACCAGAGCAGAAAACTTATCTTTTTAATTTGGTTTAAGATTCTCAGCGCTCAATAACCAAGAAATAGTAGAATATGACCATCAGCCGAGATGTTGTCACATATCTAGAAATAGCAGAATATGAAGATCAGTTGTTTGCCCTTGATTTAGTTTGTTACATGAGACTTTCCAAGCTTGAGAAGCTTTTTGCTATCAGATGTCAACATCTGCCTCCTCATAACATCACAAATAGCATTTTGGAGGTAGTTTCCTGTAGTTGGTTCAGATTATGTTCTCAATGTTACAGGACCAAGTCTCACATTTTCTAGTGTCCCGGTTATTTGTTGTGACCCAATCTTGTCCTCACATGCCTAAACCAACAGAAAAAGAGGAAACACTCCAGAGGTCAAAAAGCCCTAAGACAACTCCACAGACTCAAAGCATGGACCATCCTCCTACTCCAACAAGAACTCTTTATCATCAGCCTCCTCCTCATTAAATCTCACCTCCAGCGCCTGTCTGAGGAAGGTCCTCTTCTCAGCCTTGGCCCACTCTATACACTCGAGACAGAGTTCCACCTCCTGACCGGTGGCGGCTTCCATGTCCAGGAAGAGGTCGAGCAGGGAGCGGACCAGCCGGGCCGCCTTGGCCTTGGAGATGGAGTTGAGGAACGGGCGTACATACTTCAGCAGACCCCCAAGCTCTTCGAGGAGGGTGGGAGACAGGGAGAAAGACATGGGGGAGAGAGATGGCAGTATAGAGGGAAAAGGGTTTAACATGACAAGGCAATCTTCAGGAAAGTTTTACAAAAGCCTTTATTTCATGGCTGGTTAAACTCCAAAGCATTTTCCAACATGGTTGATAGAAAAAGAAACCTTCAAGTATATTTGTAGACACAACATGGAAAACAAAATGGAACACTGCAGACAGCTTGTGTCCAGCTATGATGAGTCTCTCTCTGTAACCTCTCACTATTCAGGGAGAGGTTGCAGCCAGCTATGAGAAAGTTGAGTCAACTTTGCAGCATGACTCAGAGCCGGCTGTCACGGGACCAGTACTTTACAGTGCTGGTACATTTCACATATGTCTTCCTTTCTTTCTGTTCTACTGCTCTGATGAACATGGCATTTCCCAAGGTAGGATAGGAAACAAACTTTATGTCGGCAGGCCACTCCAGGGATATCTCTGTGTGTGTGTGTGTGTTTGTCTGAGGTGACCAGACAACACCACAACAGACTAACAAATAAACTTCTCCTTTAAATGTTTATCATTTTGATTCATCACTATGAAACCAGACTTTTATAATAGCATAATACCTCCAAGATGGTTGATGTCCTTCATACGAATATTAGACAAACATAATACTATCCACAGCAGAAATTTATGGTGATGGTTGCCATCTTGCCCAATGGCTGAAGAACCTACTGTATGCATTTTTGGCAAAGATATGTGATTGTCCTGTCATTGTCATCTTGTAGCCAAGTAAGTTCAAATATGTTTATCACGAGCCATTTAATTCAATAGGTTGCATAGATAGGGTCACTCTCAGTTAAACAATATCAACATAAGTTGCAACTCCTCAGTTAAACAAGGTGCTCCAATTAAAAAGACACTAACCATGTCCTAAACAAACTCTGGGTTGTCAGTTAGCTTCACAGCTTCACTTTGATAGGTAGTAAGTGACATAAGCTCATTCACACCTACAATTTAAACGTTGTGACAGGAGTCTCTCCCATGGGGCTTGATTTAAGTCTGTAAATTCGGGTGTATAAATAGTTAGAGGGACCTAACACTTGAGATATTATGATGTTGTAGTTACCTGCCGCCTGTCCTGTTTTGGCAAGCAGCCCGCCCAGCTCCAGGATGCTTTGCTCTTTGACACGAACCGCCTCCTCATCACTCTCCTGGATGTCCCGTTTCACTGCAAGGAGCACACACAAATACATAAGCAGGTTATTATATCTGTAGTGACAGAAATCACAGCGACATGTAAACACTAAAAATGATGATGCTTTACTTTCTTTTTCTCCCTCTCTCTCTACCTCACACATACATACACACACACACACACACACACGATGCCACTTTCTCTCTGGTTTGAGTCAAGACTAAAATCCAAGTTATGTGAAGGCTCGGCTGAGGTGGATGGCAAGCAGCCAAGTGACTGGCGAAGACATGAAATATTGGGCTTGTCAAATAAAAAATAAGCGATGATGACAGTTAGCTAACTGGTCATTAACAATAAGGAAGTCCTATCATGTGGCGCATTAGCTCGACTGAGTGCCATTGTGGTTCATGTTTGATAGCCACCTATTATTAACATTGATTTCCTTGTCGGTCGGCCTGGCAAACCGAGGAATTAGCTACGAACAAGACTGCCCGCATGCTAACGGTAACCAACCAGCTGTCACCCAAGTTCCTGTCAATGAATGAGCCAGGATAGCTAACGTTAGCTTGGCTGGCTAGCCGGTACGTTGCTAGCCGGCTAGCCCACTGCTGCTGACTCACTGTGCAAGCAAGGAGAAAGAGACGGGCCAGCACCGGGCTAGCTAGCTAACTTAGCTGCTAACTTGCTAGTAGCAAACCTGGCTACCTCAACCGCTCAACATCTGAGGGAGAGGCTTGAGAATGTCTGCGCGCCGAAATTAACTTCTCTATAACGACACAATACTGAGTGTATTTACCTATTGAATGTAAGATATCAATAGAGGCATTCCGGTCTGTTCCGAGAAGAGACTGTGCTCTTTGAAACTCAGCCACTGCCGCGGCTGCCATCTTTCCTCTGCCTAGCTCCTCAGCCTCCACTCCGGCTACTTTTCCGGTCAGGTAGACCACACGGCTGCAGCAACGCTGCCACCTGCCGATATTTCTGTGTAACTGCAAGAGTTGTTCACAAGCATTTCTCATACTTCCTGTAGTGCGGTCCAGAAGGAACCAAGAAATACTTGAGCTAATAACAAAAGAAAAAAAATATATATATACAAAAGAAAGCACATGCAGAATCATTATGTACTTCAATGATTGACATAAAATCGTGTATAATGCTACTTGTCAGTGTTTTTAGGTAACTGCTATGACTGACAAGTTGTACTTGTTAGAAGAAAACTAGTGCTTGTGTTTTGGCAGAATGATCTGATCTTGAGACATGCATGCAATGATTAAAGGTTTTGGTGCATTTCGGGATGAAGTTATAACTTCATGTTTCGCCAAGCAGCAAATTGGTACAGACAGTTGTGTGAATACTTTTGACAAAATGAACTGAGTGCTGAGATATGCCTGTAACCAACTGTTAAAAGGGTAAGAGTGTTTTTCAATCTTAAACCATTGTGACGTCAGAAGTTTTTTGTTTTATTTATT
>OMLF01029312.1:15389-33180 GCA_900302615.1 Holocentrus rufus
AAAAAGGGAAAGGGCTCAATATGTTTGTGACCAAAGCTGATCATGTTTTGGGAAAACTGCTCCTAAACACCCAGAGCCAGTAAAAACCTCGTACATGCGCATTGGGCACAAATAATAAAAAGAGGACAATTCATTCTCCTAATATTGACGGGATATGTCTCCCTGTTTTTCCAGTTCACTCTTACAGTCTCATAGTCTGTCAGTAGCACCTCAACGCATCTGGCTACAAGCAGATTTAGCGCCAGAGAGGAACCGCCAGTGTTCGAGACTGCTTGGATCCGAGCCTATTCAAAGTGATTCATAAAAATCCAGTGTCTTGGGCCTCAGCACCAGCCCACACTGCCACAGCCGCATGGTCTGGGCGGACAGACTGTCACAACAGCAGCTCAACACATCTGGCTGGCTGCTTCAGCACCGCGGACAGCGGCGTCTCCAATCGGCGGCCAATGGCCTCTCTGGTGAGGCTGCGACAGCGACAGAGAGCAGAAGCAGTATCCGAGCGGCAGCCAATGAAAAGGCGCCGTTTCCCTCCCACAACCAACCCGAATAACTGCAGATGCCCGCATCAAAGCCATCGGGGCTTTTTTTCCCTCTCCCTCTCGCAGGTTTGCTTAGCTAAGGGTATAAGCTGCCGTCTATTTTTGGAATTTGTAGTAGCCATTTTCCCCCCCCTCGTCTCTCGGAATTCCTCTCCCTCTGTGTCGATCTTAGTTGTAGCTTCACGTTGTTGTTTTATTTATGTTGTGAGGGAGGTTCGTCCGAGCTGTCAACATCATAGCGGGAGCGGGCATTAACAGCCGTGATCGTATAGATTTTCGGTTCTCAATGGAAGACATCTTCCCCCTCACTGCGAGTGAAGCACATTTTGCATCTGCTCCGCATCTGTATTTCCATCGACGAGCAAGAGACTTGCATTATTCGTGAATGAAGATTTAGATCGCCAGGTCGCTCGTCGGGAAAACCTGCAGGCCTAACGTTGGGTTATTTTCAGTGATTCTGGGCCACGTTGGACCGAAACCGTTTTCACGCCCAGGAACCCTGGACAGCTCCGAGCACCACGCTGATGTCGGCAACCGAGGTGTGAAAATCAACCGAGAACAGTCTGAGAGCACTCACATTTTGACCGCATTTGCCAAGTAGCAAAGGGTCAAGGTGTGATTCTACATGGATTTGACAAGAAGACTCGATTAATTTAAAGGTAACTGGTCTAAAAGCATGGCGAATTGTTTTTTGTGCATGTAATAACCATAACAAGCAATAATAATAAAAAATACTGAGCAGGCCTCAAATACATTTTGAGAAAACAAGAATATAGGTATGCAATACTTGTAAGCGCATTGAGACCTCTCTCGTTTTGTATTGATTCCAATGGCTTGTTTTGATGGTCTATTTGGCTCAACAATTGATGAAACAAGGTCCAACGTCAGCAACATTGCATTTATTTACGGTACAGTTAGGTTACAGTCAGGTTACAGGCTGTATGTCTGACAGTATAGGCCTTTATCAGCTGATAATTCTGAGGCTGCCTTGTGTTAAGGGGGGTGGTGTTTTCAAGGCTTCCATTTTGAAGCTAAGATGGATGCTTGCGCACATTTCTTTCTCATGCCTCTGTGGCCTTATCTTGGTCCTTATACAATACTGATGAACACTGGAGTGGCGAGAGGCCCGTTGTACACTGACTCCCGACGATGCAAATACAGCCTATACATTATGCAGAACAAGCGATATGTGGGATATGATTTGAATGCAGACATTAAGTCGAATTCGACTGATGATTAAAACTGAATGTGGATGTAGTTAATTGGTGTGTTTGAGTCCTTCCTCCGACGGTTTTATTAATTGACACCGTGGACTAAGCTATTTTTGGAAGATCATAATTTTCTGGGACATGAAAATAAACCAGTAGGCCCCTTATGTGACCATTTGTGAGCATTTATTCCACAGATTTCTCAAACATCCATTTAGCTATCATAGAGCACCACTGTGAAGGAATGCAATTAAGCAGCTATTAATATAGCTCTCCTTTGAGTCATATTGACATTTCAGACAAACACATGCTAAAACTGTTATCTACTAAAGATTGCATTCATACTGTATCATTGATACACTCTTAGTTATGCATTGTGACTTAACACTTGACATTTTGAGTTTTTGAATGCTTACCTCATTATCTCTTCTAAATAATTCATCGGAATCACACATTAGCTCATATTTGCCATGCAATCCAAATCATGAATTATTTAATGTGAAAAGGCATCCTTGATGTTTTTTGTTGATTGATTCAATTTTGCGTTCTTGACATTGCAACCATATGTAAAAGTAAATATTGCTTTTTCTCATCTTCCCTCACAGGTTAGACTTCCTCCCAAGGTGAGACACCTCGGTTCTTCCAAAGCTCATTGTTTGGTTGAATCAGAGACCTTGTTCCCCCACGGCTCCCTACTTCACCCCTCCTCTTTCCTTCTGCTAACCCCCATCAAGCATCATGGGAACGGTGCTGTCGCTGTCCCCTAGCTACCGCAAGGCGGCGCTGTTTGAAGATGGCCCAGCCACGGTGGGCCACTACACGGCTGTCCAGAACAGCAAGAACGCCAAGGACGCTGCTGCTGCCGCGAAGAGCCTCAAACGCCCCTCCATCATCAGCGTGCTGCCATGGAAACGCATTGTGGCCGTGTCGGCAAAGAGGAAGGGCTCCAAGAAGCTGCCATCGGACGGCGGGGATGCAGGGAAGGGGAGCTCTCCAGACGGCCACACAGCGGCCACAGCCAACTCGGCCTCCAACAGCCTGAAGCTGAAGAAGTCTCAGTCCTGCGCCAACCTGTCGTCTTACTCATCCAGCAAGGACCCCTCGGCTGCCACCACCACTACCTCTTCCCACCTGCCCACCTCTAAGACCCTGGCCAACGTAGCTACTGTCGCCACCAAGAAGAACTCCCTTACAGGCTCCGGGATCCAGCCATCCAATGCAGCTGGCACACCAAAACGTGTCATCGTCCAGGTAAGGTGTTGTTTGTTTCAGATTTGGTTTTCTCTTTCAATCAGAAAGTGAATAGCTGTTGAATTAGTATTTTAATAACTCTTTCGATCTTCGATCTTCCTTCTTCCCTCTCTTTTTGCTGTATTCCTTTCTGCCCTCCATCCATCTCTCCATGTCTCTTTCTTCTATTTCATTTGTCTGCATTCTTTTATGAATCCAATACATGACTCCTTTCATCAACCCCTCTCTACATCCCATCCATCCACCCCCTTCACTACCTTCTTCAATCCCTAACTTGCTCCTCCCTCCCCTCCATCCAGGCCTCCACCAGTGAGCTGATGCGCAGTCTGGGTGAGTTCCTGTGCCGCCGGTGCTACCGTCTGAAGCGCTTATCCCCAACAGACCCGGTGCTGTGGCTGCGCAGCGTGGACCGCTCCCTCCTCCTGCAGGGCTGGCAGGACCAGGGCTTCATCACCCCTGCCAACGTGGTGTTCCTCTACATGCTGTGCCGCGACGTGGTCTCCGCCGAGGTGGCTTCGGAGCGTGAGCTGCAGGCCTCGCTGCTCACCTGCCTCTACTTGTCCTACTCCTACATGGGCAACGAGATCTCCTACCCACTGAAGCCCTTCCTGGTCGAGGCGGAGAAGGAGGCCTTCTGGGACCGCTGCCTGGAGATCATCAACCGCATGAGCGGCAAGATGCTCCAGATCAACACCGACCCGCACTTCTTCACCCAGGTGTTTGCCGACCTGAAGAACGAGAGCAAGAAAGAAGAGGAGAAGACCAGGCTCCTTATTGGCCTTGACCGATAAGAGGGACCTGGGAGGAGGGGGGGTGGTGGACGGATGGATGGATGGATAAGGGGGTTGATGGGGTTAGTAGGCTGAGGATGCATGGATAGATGGATGGATGGGTAGCTGGTTGTGGATACAGTGTAGCTCTACAGTTTAGCAGCGCTGTTGTCTGGCGTCTCTGTTTATGCGTAACCAAATTTCCTGTTGATAGGCTGTTTGTAATCCTGAACAAAGCACATCTGGGATTTAAAATGGTATTTAAATCATTTTGAGTTGGGTAATGAAGCACTTAAGCACTAACAGGCTATCAGACAGAGGCAGTAACTGATCTCTAGCGTCTTGCCCCGAGGCAGAGATTAGTCTCCGGAGCATTTCGACAACAACAGAGCAGATCAAAATCACGGTGCTGGACACACCATCAGCCACATTATCTAAAATGACTTGATCTGATTAGATTCTCAAGACTGAGAGGTAACTTGTTTATATCAAATGTCTGCGCCTGTCTGGCTCAGAATGTGAGAATAAAAGGCTTTCAGAGAGATATGATCATTCGTTTCTCAAGAGTGATGTAACTGGCTATAAAAACAAGAGCGGTCATTTACTATCAAACACCTGGTCTGCTTTGTTCATGATATGACAACAATAGCCTGTGGGAAAGAGATATGATATCCATTATTTTTATTTTTTTGCCTCAGGCTAAGAGACACACCTCAGTCTGACCTGTTCCTTGTTTCTGTGAGATAAATGATATATTATATTCCAATTGAAGTAGCAAGTATTTTTCTATCTTTAACTACAAAGGACAGTGATTGGAAACGCCAGTCAACACAGCTGTAAACTGCTCATGTATATATTTAATGGGGTATATAATAAATATAAAGACACGGGAAATAACGACAGCAGAAGAGGCAAATAAAGAGCCAGTCAGAGTGTGATAGTATCCAGGCATTGTCACAGTATAGAGATGTCAGGGTAGCAGAGCGATAATGAAAAACGACAGCGACATCGCATGAGACCACTTCATATGTCCTCACATAGTGAAGTCTGCACTTGATCACCTGCATATTGCCAAGTCCCCTTTACCTTATTCCTATTGTCCTGCCCAAGCTTATTGCACTCACACAACACTGGCTATGGGGAGCACTGTTGGAAAAAAAAAACACATTTAGGGCACATTTTGGGAAAAGTGGGTTAAGTCAATCAAGCTCGGAAAAGCAACAGCAAGAAAATCTGCTTTGAATTGGGGCACCAGTTATTTATTTTTAGAGTATGAAAATTTAATCTCTTGAACACTGATTAACAATCAGTAAGCCAGGCCTAAGCTGTTTATACCTGCTAAAACATGGGAAATGCAATACTGTCCCCAGGCTAGATCTTCAGCAAGGAATTATTGCATTCCTTTCTGTTCCCATGCACTTTCTCCAGCAGTCCATATTGGTGCTGTCCTAACTGACCACATTTAAACATCATATACAGGTGACTGTCAGTTTCTACCCACAGGGAGAGAGACAAGAGAAACAGAAACTTGAGATGAGAGATAGATGGATAGATAGAGAAAGAAAGAAAGAAAGAAAGAAAGACAAAGAAAAAAGAAAAAGAAAGAAATGAGATTAGAAGAAATGAGAATGAGTTCACTCTCAAATTTGTTTTGTGCTTTGCAATATTACAGAGAATAGCAATTCTCACCTACACATTTCATTTCCATTTCAAAACATTGTGCTTATGTTGTGCACTTCACGCTGAATGACAGAGGAGTGGTGCTGGGACATGGAGGACAGGCTTCTGGGCCTGGGAGAGAAGATCATGTGATCCCTCCTGACCAATGGTTAAACCGGTCCAAGTGAAAGAAAATGTGATTATATTTCAGGTGAAAGAGATTATAGTGACTTCTGTAGGCGAAGGCAGGGGCGGATCTGACTTTTCTTCCAGCGCAACGCTTTGATGTTGCTGTCGACTCTTGACTCGAAGGACCATCGCTGCTGTTTGAAGTGTCGCCCCCTGCCCCCCCTACCTCATTACTCTCTACAACAAACTGAAACACAAAAAAAAAACGGATTCTCTTTGCCCATCTGGCCCAAACCGGTCCTGTCCTGTCTGGTGCGGCCCAGTCCAGTCATCCCATATTAGAGACTCTCTGGCCCGCTGATCTGATGGCTCTTAACTTCTTCACTGAGTTGTGTTGACATGCATGTGTGCTTCTATAGGTTTCCTAGCATGCTGCTTTGTGTTGGACACACCACAACACGCATCACAGAAGAGACTAACTGGTGGCCACAGCGAACTGAAGAGAGCTAGACTCAGTGATGTGACATCGAAACCACAGCAGAATTGGGCAAATTGGCCTCTCATTCCCGCAGACAGGGCTTGCTTTCGCTGCCTTGCACAAGAAATCTCTAATGAAGGGAACATTTGAAGAAACCTAGTTCTAACTTTGTTTAAGCGGCACATATTGTACAGCAGTAGATGCTGTACATGTCTGTCCCATATTAGCACTAGTTTCTATTTTGATTTTGCTCTTGGTTCAGTGGTGCTCAGGGGCCTGAATGAGGGATCCTTTCTTCTTTGAACAACTTAAGAAATTACTAAAAGTGAGTTATATAGAGGATATGTGGCCCACAAAAATTCTTTTGTTTCGTTGTTGTAATATTTGAATGTACAAAACCCTTTCATAATCAGTTTAAAGTCAGAGGTATATGGCTTAAAATCTAAACTGAAACCTATTTTTCTAAATGAGATGGTTTTCACCCAACAGCAGCAGTGCTCTTCATGTTCCCTCCAGAGAGATTCCTTGGCTTCATAGTGTCACATTACTTAGCCTGCCTGTAGCCAGTGAACTGTCAATTTTAGAAAAAGTCCCACCTTCTGAAAGGGGGTGGAGATCTTGTGCCATAATGCTCTAAAGACTCCATATT
Source organism: Holocentrus rufus (assembly GCA_900302615.1). Taxonomy (NCBI): domain Eukaryota; kingdom Metazoa; phylum Chordata; class Actinopteri; order Holocentriformes; family Holocentridae; genus Holocentrus; species Holocentrus rufus. Next base: position 22,073 of record OMLF01029312.1, read on the forward strand.
TATAAATAGAAACCAACAAAAAATGATCTATGAGCCAACACTCAAAGTCTCTGACTGCTGAACAAGAAAAACGATTAAGCGGTCATGCGTACGTTTTTCACTACGTTGTTACTACTATGTCTGAGATGAGGACAGAAATGACTTGTTGATATAGCAAAGACATGGATGGCCAGAGTAAAGATGGAAGGCATGTGAATTTAATACACAATGGAAGTGCATGCGTCACTTTGCAAAATATAAACCAAAATTGGGAGTCATGTCAACGCTGGAGACCTCATGAACATTCTGTTTGCAACTTTATAACTTGTTGAAAGCAATTTATCTGTTTGCCTTGCCAGCGCAAGTGCATTCAGAACAACAGAAATTAAGTTTTCCCTATTCACAAACAAAAATATTGAAACCAAAATTTTAACAACTTAGTAGTGAGCATAATAGAATGGATGTCTCTAGTGATGACTGGGCATCTCCAAAATGTGAGTGACGTATTAACTCTGGTTGCGTTTATGTATAGTTTAAGACCAACTGGGCTGCAGTAAGTACTGTGCTGTAAAAAAGAAAAAAATGTAGCCTTGAACCAGAGTCAGACCTCATGAGACAAATATGCACCTGAAGAATGAATCCCATGGCAAACAAGCTTGTTTACATGTCCTTCCTCCTAGCTGTTGCTGATGGGCTGAACAGTAGTGGACAAGTAGCATTTACTTGAATGGCATTCACAAGGTGACTACTGAATAATGAAAACCCTTTCCTTCAGGTTTGTTGGTTATTATATTAGCACGTTAATGGATAAATGATTGCATTTCTACAGAAACCAGCCGGTCTGACACAGTTGGAGGTTGATGTGCCAGCATGACAAAAAGATCGTTTGGGTCAATGTTACGGTGGAAGCTGCCCTGAACATTACCATTTTTGATGAAAACAGTGGTCATTTCCATAGCAGGATTAGCCGAAATGTATGACAGACATGATTACCATGACAAACAAGGAATTGGCTTTCTACTAAATTACTATTGTACACACTCTTTTGGGATTGCCATGAATAGAAAACACACATGCACCCAATCAAACTTTGATATTTTGATTATTCAGTGCTCAATACTGTGTGGATGTCATGTCACTTATTAAAGCAGTCCTTAACAGGGTTTTGAAAGCTATATTAAAAAGGAGGAAGAATATTGGTGTATTTCTCTTCGGAGCAAAAGAACTGATGAGTAAAGTTCCCTCCATGTTTCTATTAATTTTGCTTCCATCTGCTCCAGTCCTCTCAACTACGCAGGGACAATAAGAAGAGGAAAGGACTCAAGGACAGGAAGCGAGAAAAGGAAACACGTCCTCTGAATGGAACTTAACTAGAACTGGAGGAAGAACTAGGGGTCGACACCCCCCTCCTATACATGGTCTCATCCTTGATCAACTCATAACTATGTGCCATATTTTATCTTGCAAAACATACAAGACAAAAACTATCATGTAACATATGAAGCTTATGATGAAGATGATGATGATGAAGTTATTACAGTTTTCCTTCCTTTTCATTTGTGAATCATATTGTGTAAACAAAAAACTTTGTTGAACAAAAGTCAAGGCTACTAGTGTTACTAGAGTACTGATGCTGCAGTCTGTGACTATGTGGGTGTATGACTATGTATGTGAGAAGTAAGAAGAATTTGACCAACTGTTACAGTTACTTTATATAAAAAAAACCTTTGCAAGCATGTTCTCTTTGCTTTTTTTTTCATTAGATAAAGTGAGACAGACAGACAGACAGACAGACAGATAGATAGATAGATAGATAGATAGATAGATAGATAGATAGATAGATAGATAGATAGATAGATAGATAGGTCAACAGTCAGACATGGGCCACCATATAAGGTGATATTGGTTTTAGATTTGATTCAGCAGGCCAAGTCACTTAAGTACTACTATAAAATCAAAAACAAAATAAAATAACATTAATAATGCAACATGATTACTGTTTTGGGGTTCTCTGGACTCCAGTGTGATAACTGCTGGTTTAGAGATAGGAAACCATGTGGTTTAGAGTGGTAACCAATCAGTGAAATAAGCTGTTTCAGTATTTAGTTGAAAACCCAACAGAATCTTGGCCCTCAACAGCACATTACTGCCCACGCCTGGTCTACAGCTTTACATACAGTACAAAAATACAGAGACAATACCTAGTCTGACCACAGCAAGGGAGCAGAGAGTTGTTGATGTATTGACAGCTTTACAGGTGTAAGCCTGATATAAAGTGGATTTGAATGGGTTACATATTGGTGTTCAGGGAGTTTTGGTGACCGTAAATGAAAAAGTTCCCAACCAAGAGGGAGTCCCGTAATATGCACCACAATTACTGTAGACTATACACCAAAGGAGAGGGTGTGGTGTCAATGGGTGATATTAAAGGGCTCCAAGAGAACAATCAAGCATGAATGTCACGCAAGGTGCAGTGCTGAAATTTTAATGCTATGTGCAGGAGGGAAGTGAAAGCCAAGGAGGGCTTTAGAAACAGCTCCCACCTTTCATCAATTTCCCTGTATAGATGCTGAAATGTGATTTGGGCTGCATTTGAGTTGGAAAATAACTTGTTTTGTTGGACACATTTCTATATCTATATCTATCTATCTATCTATCTATTTATCTATCTATCTAGATAGATAGATAGATAGATAGATAGATAGATATTCATATATTCATATATCCTACGGACTTGAGATTGAGAAGCAGCCAGGAAAAAGGAAATATGGCTTAGATTTGAAAGAAGAACATCACAGTGGTTTTCCCATCGGAGGTTGGTCACTGTGTCGCTGTCCAGCGTGCTGAAAGTTTTTTCAGTTCAGCGTGAGCGGACGGCGCTCTCCGTGGTGCTGAAAGTGTAAAGGCCAGTACCTGGCTAGTACCTGACCTTAATTAAAGTGCAGATTGTCCAGAATGTCCAGTTTGGGACACAAACACTTCAACAGAGCTTTAGCATAAGCTTATTCCCATGACACGGCTCACGGCTAACTCAGACCGTATAATGTCTTCAAAGTCAGATTTTTTTTTCAGTGACCTTGATTATCTAAATTACTAGCAGATAATATTCACTGAAAATGAATAAACACGAGTAGCACTAAAACAGCATATTGCAAATGGCCACCAGAATATGATCATGGAGGTTAGTGGTGTGACAGTACATAAAAAGGCAAAGGGGAATATGCGGCTGCTGTGGTCTGAGGTTGGTCGCTATGTCGCTGTCCAGAGTACTGAAAGTGCTTTAGGGTCAGACCGGGTGGGTGGCGCTGAAAGTGGCTGCGTTGCGGTTCTATTTCTTGCTAGCATTTACTGTATACCCACCTCGATTTGGGTGATGCTTACACTCTATGTTCCCTTTCCCCACAGAACACTATTGTATAAAAGCACAGCGTTTAATTGTTGTACAGTATGAAGACTGAATATCAGCTCCACTATGAGAGGCAGGGGGCGTTGTCCACGATGCTGAAGTAAACAAAATGAGGGCAAATGCACGCAAGGGCCCTCCAACGTCACTTTCTTTTAAATCAACTCCTAACCATCACTGTCTGTTACTGACAGCGGCACTCATGATCATAATAGTCACAGAAAATATCATTGGATGAGATGAGATGGCACAAAGAAGTATTTTGAAGTTACTCTATTCAAATCAAATGAGGTTAAATAGGCTATATTAGTTATTGTCTTTAAGGGATTCATACGCCCACATTTTAATACAACAAATGGAAAACGACACCATATGATTTAGTGTAAAGGTGCGCAGGATATACACGTAATTATTTAAAGGTGCATCATTAGCAAGTCATGCTATTGTGCAGGTTATACAAATGCAAATGTGCAAACTACATTCTAAACTGTCCACATCTAATACCCTGTAGCCGCGCTGCAACAGTGAGCCATATGTAAACTGTATTTTATCCTCTTTTGTCTCATTTTCATTAATGGCATCTGCCACGTGAGCGCTCCGCAAGGCAGAGGATCAATGAAGGGACGGAAAAGAGGAGTGAGCTTCCTCAAGCACGCGTGCTAATAGGTGACATCCCCATTGCCACGCTTCCGTTTTCGAGTCAGCCAATCATAGGAGGATGCGCTGCAGTTTATAAACCCGTCTGCTGCTCTGCTTTCCGCTCACTGTCCCCGCTGCCCTATGAATTTTTCTCCCTAGCTGCATCTCTGAGCTACCGCAACCGCGAAGATGGCTGCCCGGGTAAGATATATATATATATTTGTTTATTCTAAGATTTCTGCAAATATGCCCGCGTTAGTATGGCTATTCCCTGTGCATCAAAAGTGGAAAAACAATTACCCGCGGTGGATTATGTTGGACGGCCGTTGTCAGCCTTCAAATTGCTAGCACCCCTGGTACCGTTAGCGCCTGAATGTCACTGCGACTATTGGTCCCGGCTGCAGAATCCGATATTTATTTAAGACGGCGTCGCAGCCCCCAACCATGGCATGTGCTCGAAATAATTTCCGCCAGGATTGCATAATCGCTTCACTACTACAGCCCCCTCAGTTTGCTAGCCAGTGCATTAGCTGGGAGAATCGGTCTGTTAATCCTGGACTCGCTTGCCCTTGAGCCGACGCGGCTGCGTAAGAAGGGGGTACTGAAAGCTTGAATTCGCAGTGCATTTAAACAGCGGAGTGGATACTTGTATGAAGGACAGAGTGTGGTCCTCACATGAAAATGACACGTACACTCTCCCCTGTTCAAATGTGCCACCGCAGCCATTTAATTCCGTATTGTGACTCCGTCTTGCTTGTTGACAGTCTAGACTCAAACCTGCAATATTACTGTGCTAGTAAGCCGTTCTTGCAGTGCTGTGCGGGAGCTGGAGAGCAGCAGAGTGCTGCATGGGCGACTGGCGGGTTGTGTACAACCTGTCAGTGTAGCATGTAAGATGATGTCAGCTGCAGGTAGCACCACAAATAATCTCAACTTGACCTACTGCCTGCCACCATGCTATATTGATTTAACAGTGAACGGAGGGAAAGCGCATCATTTCTTATGGTGTAAACCCTATAATTAACATGCACAATAATTGATGCTTACATGGATGATGGAGTTGTCCTTTATACCCTCCCAAATTGTCGTTCTGCATGGCTCTGGGCAGAGTTTCCCTAAAGTATTGTGGTACCTATTTATATTGTCATTGCAGTGGCTTTAAACTGAGTCACAATGAAGCAAAAAGGACATAGCCTAGTCACAGCAGCATATACATTTACACTCCATGTGGCAGCATTTTCCTAGTGAGATGAACTGGATCACAGTGACTGTGTGTGAGCCTTCGTTGCAGGTAACTGTCTCACTGTAGGAACATCGTTCAACAGATTACGTTTTGGATTTTCATTCAGGTTAGACATAATCTGCACACTTGGGAATGATTATTCTATAAGTTATTTTGTTCCTCCTATAGCTGCACAGTGTAGCTTTAAATTCAAGGCTGGGCATCATTTCAGTTGTTGCACGGGGTCGTAGCATATAAGTCAGTGCTGTAGTAAGCCTGCATCTATCCTTTATTCTGTCTCACGACATTAAGCTGTAGATATTTTTTTCATCAGTAAGTGACCACACTGTTAGTGACACCGTGAATGCAGTGCAGTCATCTTGCAGAATCATGCTGCAGGATGCCAGCAGCTAGCATTAGCAAGACTGTCTCCTTACACTTGAAAGGGTGCCAGCATGGTGCTCATGTAACGAATGTAAAATATGAGCATAGGGTGCCTTTGTTGTGGTATTTTTATCTCCCCTCTCTCAGAGTGAAGTGCAGACTTCAGATGACAGATAAAACTGCATAATTTGCTGCCTTTGCTAAGCATCTGTTCGTGTATACTAGCCCAGAGATGTGAACTGCAGCACATATTGACAGGGACCCTGGACACTCACTTAACGAAGCTCTGAAAAGCATTTACACAGCTGCACTGAGACGCTTGATAAATACTGACTTGAGCACAGAGGAATGGTGATGTGGTTTGTTAGGATGAATTTTTCCACCGTTCCTCAGCCACTTGGAGGTTAAAGCCATTAGGTGTTGCCTTTATCGCAAGAGCTTTACTGTGGTGTGTGTGCATAGATTTTTGGCAAGAGCCGTCTCAGTGGAAGCAGGCCTGCCGACGCCCCACCCACTGAGCCACACTGGAAATGTCTTTTTAACCGTCCTGTTGAAAAACAGTGCACAACCAAATGTACTGAAGCTGAGGGGAAGCAGTGACGTTCCAGCAGAGCATGATGAATTCCAGGGCAGAGCTCCTGGACAGACGGGCTACAACAGCAGCAATTTGTGCAACAATCTGACCACTGCAGTTTTTGAAACAGCCCGACTACTGGCTGATTTGTGGAGGCGGCACAACACCTCAGGGAGCTTGGTCAATAATTTAATGAATGACCCTGCATTGTCATGAGAAATGAGATGTCTACATTACTTCTCAAGGTAACTGAAAAGAATCAGCTGCTCCAATAGTAAGCCTTATGAAATCTCAGATCCAATTCTGAACGGGGGAAATTTTTCAAGAACAAAAAGTACTTCCTATTGTTTGCATTTATATACCAAATATACTTAAACTTTATTTATCCCTGAAAGGAGCAAAAATCAATTGTCAACCTTCCATGTTTAGAAATCAGATGATGAATCATTCTTTGTTCCAGCTATAATCAATTACCACTTGTTATTTTACCTAGCTAGCTTCAGCACATGTGCACAGCAGTCTAGTTTTATGGTGTACGTTCAGTTATTGCTGCATTCATGTCGGAGGCATTGTCCACAACAGCAGCTGCAACGTGTCACAGTTCTCCCCTGCTGCCACTGCCCCTGAAATATTATTTGTAATTACCTTCCATTGACGTGTAGTATAAAAGGCGAATGCCAGTTGTTCATGTATGCTGTATTTGAGTATGAGATGTTGCAACTAGCTGTGTCTGTAATCTTTCCAGGTGTCCACATCATGTCGAAAACAGCGCATACATGAATCACGCTGGAGCAGAATGCTTCATTGTGTTGAGATGCTTCCCCCTTGCAGGAAATTACCTTACTGCAGGTGTTACATTTGGTTGAATTCTATTTCCTGGAAAGCTCAGCGAACCGTTAGGCTGCTTGCTGCGGTCAGACACGGTCCAGCAGGTAACCCAGCTGGTAAACAGTCTCATGTGCTACATGTATGCATGACATAAGCAATGATATAATGCTATGTCCCTGTAGCAAGCCCTCTGAGTTAGCGAACAAATGAATCCATGGTTCAGATAGTTACTATCCCTTGCTTCTGTAATCGTACTCAGAATACATTTTCTCTTCATGTACCCGGAAGGACATATAAACGCTCAGTAAGTCTCAGTAAGACTTTTAGCAGAAAATATGAAATAGGCCTAGAATCATTTTAATGTCAACAGAAATAAATACACAGATCTTTGTCTCAGTGACATCCATACACAAACATTTAGTCAACAGTCCATATTGACAGACATATTGCATAACAGGACAACGGGACCTCATATAAAGTCAAAGAGGGCATGTAAGACATACTACAGATAATTGACTGTACATATAATACTTCATACAAGTTACATGTACATTCTGCATGCAGTGATACACGTGGTTAGGTAATAAGAGCATACAATTGTTGTATTTGTATTTGTTTGTTAGTATTTCCACGTAAAGGTTTGTCTTCTGTCTTAGATTGATAAGCTGTAGGCAATTTGAATCTCAGGACAACAGAGACGTATATGGACTTAGTGGCAGGGAGAGCACTTATTGTAAATTAAAACAACAAAAAAATCCCCTCCACCACCCTAGTTTAACTGGTCACACATGATAAATCTTATCCATCTACAATCAATATTATGTCGGGGTGACAGCAGCGGTGCACCTGTTTTACATGTAAATGGAGGGAGAATATGCATCACATCCTGCACCCTGTGCTGATAGAACTTCGGATTAATTTCTGCCTTGTGAAATAGGGAGTAGACTTTAATCAGATATAACATTTACCCTGTGAGAGGTTTCGCCTGTGTGTGTGTGTGTGTGTGTGTGTGTGTGGACAGAGAGAGAGGATGTGGTGGTTCAAGACTCCTCTTGGTCATCCAGCATGAGTCAACAGTGTCCGCTGGCATGACAGTCACCTCCCCCTCTACTGACATACACATGCACGCATGCACACACACACACACACACACACACACACACGTACCCCCACACGCTTCACAGTCACTTGCCCAGAATACTGTGTTGCTGTTGCTGGGCACACTGCCGCTTGTCAGAGGAGGTAAAGGGAATAATAACAACTCCACAGACTGACAGCATGATGGGCTCTGCTTAATATTAGACTCAAAAGAGAAAAGTTGCACATATGAACAATAACTGAATAATGATGCAAAAATAATGTCTATTAATAATACTTAATAGCCTGATGATTAATATGAAGGTGGTTAAGAGGCAGCAGGATGGTTGGTAGATGCCTTAAAAACTCCATGGATTTTTCGGCGGTTCAGATTTGCTAGTTAGACAATTTGCAGTCTTGCGTTTTTTGGCTTTGACCATCGTTTAATTCCAGTGACCAATGACCAAGCTTCATTCAGCCACTGAGGTTATTTCTACCTTCAGAGCAGCTCTACTTCTCAGAAATGTTTTGTATAATTGTGAGAGTGCATGCATAGATGGTGCTATATGTTAGAGCGAGGGTGCTGGTCTTTTGCTCGTGCACATGTATTTATTCCTTGGTCTTTGAATTATTTTTTCCTCCAGGGGTTGATACTGATTCTGTCTGTCCCAAAGCCTTTTCATCAGTCTGCCTTTCTTTGAAGTTCTCATGGGTTTTCCATGGCCCTCATAATTATACCGTCAGGATAATAAAGGAGCTTTCAGTAGGCAAATTAAGAGAAATTAAATAAAGAAATACTTGCATAACTAAAATTCCAGCCTACAAGCAAGAAACTTTCTAACTACCAGCTACAGGGCTGCTGTTTGTTTTTATTTGATGCTCCCTGCATGTTGATTTCTCTGTGGAGAGAGGGAAGTAAAAAGAGAATTTAATACTGACACTGATTGTGCACCAAAATGAAAACAGTCATGGCTTGCCTGTCCCCGTCTTATTTTGATGGATTACTTATTAGTCCAGACTGGTTTGCTGCCTGCTTGGATCTTGCAGCCACCACTCACTGTCAGTCAGTGTGGGAAGATGCAGCTGGAGTTCTTCCAGTACAGCTGTTAACCTGTCATGGATGTGATTAAAGAAACCATTTCATGATCATTTTATAAGAAGAAAGTCTCTGTGATCTTTCAGCGCGAGTCTTTCTGAGCAGGACTGTGAGAGAAAGATGAATTCGAGACAGCTGAGAGCTGCACTAGGCAAGATTTTCGCATATTGGACATTTTTCCATCCTCAAGAAATGCTGATCAAACCCGGAATTCAGGCTCAACAGCAGTGAACGGCATTCTGCCCGGAGAAATGCTGATCTCGCCAATATTAGATATTTTTCCTCGCTCATTCCCTCTGTATCTTTTGGTACAAACCAACTCAACTCATTAACTGACAGGATTTTCTGGCTCTTGATATTTACATTTTTCCATCTGTTACCTCACTGCCATTTGGAGCCAGCAGCATACAATGTTGCCTCATTCCTACACATTTTTTTTAATGTGTACAAATGTAAAGTAGTCGCAATCACTGTCACATCAATGAATCATTATGTCATACATTTTGAGTAATTAATACAGTTACCATAAACATTAGAGAACTGCTGAATTTTTGAAAAAACAAAATGGTACATAAAGCACCTTTATGATTACGATTCAAGTGGGTGATCAGCTGTGCCCTGTTAAAACGTTGGGAGTTAATAGGTGGATGTAGTTCAGTTTTCCCTCACAAGTCATTAATGGATTATTGATCTGTTGCTTTGACTGGTAATTTGAACTGGGAATTTGCACAGCAATTGTGTTCCTTTGCGTGTGCCCTGAAGTAAACACAGACAACATTCCTCCCATGCAAATAGAGGAGTCAGAGTCTAAGGTCAAGGATGAGCAGGGAGGGATTGGTGCCTTGCTCAAAGGCACTTGGACAAGCCCTGGCTGGGGCCAGAATGGAACCACCAACTATATTGTCCGGTGGTTGACTTTATTGTCCGGTTACGAGATGATAAATATAATGGTCACATATATTTTCAGCCAGGTTATTCAAATAATCTGGTGCATGTGAGCATCATAACTGGTGATCTGGGTATGAGCTCGTACTCCAAGTCCTGTATGAGAAAGTTAAGATGCTTGATTTATTCTGCTATAAAATGGGTTACTGTGGCATGGAAACATTTTACTCACTTCACTTTTGGTTCTAACCATCTGTGCTAACACTGACTCACACAGCATTATGGGTACATTCTGATATCAACAAAAAGCATGGTGGCGAGCAGCACTTGCTCCCTGTTACAACAAATCAGATTATGTCTCTGCACTGTGTTAGAAGTGCCCTAATTAGTGCTCATTCAAAGAGGGATAAAATAGATGGTGGTCGTAACATTTTCCTACCTTTTGTTTACAGACTGTTATGTCTGTGGACAGGAGAACAGTGTAGGACTGGGCAATATATCAATATTCGATCCATACTGTGATATTAGACTAGATAATGTCATTTTGGATGGCACAAGTGCTGTCTTTACCTGGTTTTAAAGGCTGCATTGCATTATTACTTGGTCATCGTATCCACAATGATTTCTAATAATTTTATATCATAAATGTGTAAATATCCTGTGAAAGCACAAGTGGACTTTTTTCACAACAGCCATTTCGACATGAAATAGCAGGTAAACGCAAATGTTACTAATGACATCAAAGAAGGTTCCAATTAAGTGTAGCAGCGATTTTCCAGAGGGCCAGCATGAACAATAGCAGGACCCTGGCTCTGTTCATGGAGCAGAACCTACCTTAATGACATTAGTAACACCTGTGTTTACTTACGCTATAGACCTTTTCATAGCACATTAATTAAGGTTCTGTACCTAAATACAATAGAACCTTAATTTGATTGATAACAGCTGTGTTTACCTACTATTTCATATCAAAATAGCTGCTGTGAAAAAGGTCTGTTACCCTGCTTAGTTCTACTGTTAT
>OMLF01029323.1:6113-28935 GCA_900302615.1 Holocentrus rufus
TCTAGTTAGTAGCATTGCACTACATTTGATTATTACTAAAACGCTTGTGATAATGGGAAAATGTAACTCTGTTTAAACTCGACAGCTTTCATTGAATAGTCCGAAAAAAGAAATAACATTTTTACAGATTATATTATCTATATTTCAAGGATTCCGATTTTTTTTCTCCTCAAATAAAGTTTGTAAAGACCTCTTAAATCCACACCTGCTAAATTCCTAAAATGTAAATGATAAATCATAAATTCTGTAAAGACTCTGACCACCTCATTCACCCGGTCACATAACTTTATGAGCACTTTAGAAAAGCATTCGCCCTGCTGTTGGGACTTGTTTCATGACACTGCAGAGATGGACTGTCTTTTATAGCTTTATAAAGATGGAGGAGTCATCGTAATGCTAATCTGACATCACTCCTCTGGGCTGGCAGTCAAAGTGTTTCCCGACTGGAGGGAAACAAGTACAGGCACAGCGTTCATAGAGGAAGTACGTGGACACTTGAAGGGAAAATCAAATCAGATTAAATGTACCTACAACGAATTTCTAAATGAAACATCACAACACTTTAATCATTTTGATAGATGGCATTGTATATGATTAAAAATAAGCAAAGAACAGGAATGCTAACAACAATCATAGGACAGCGCGAGGGCATGTGATGGATTTCCAAAAATAAACACCTGGGGGAATCGGTCCCAGACAGGCTATTAATTTATCTTCAGATCAAGTTCAGAAACACAGGGTGGAAGGTTGTATTTATATCCGGGCAAAGTCACATGTTTCAAGATCAACAGAATGCACAGTTCAGTAAGATTGTCTTGCTGTGTAATGACTTGCTGTAAAAATAATGCCACAGAGGTTTTTTTCCAGGTGTTCAACTGACAGAAGCATTTATGATTTCATTACAAGTTTTACGGCAGTAGGTGGACAGTACAAATCCATAAAATCACAGGCAACATCAGGACATACAAGTTCGAGGGGTTAGGGTTGATTTAAAGTCGCAGACTTACTTGATTCTTGGACTGAAAATGGAGCCCAATGTTTTGAGTTTTCTAATCTCACAGTTTGCTCAGACTGATGTTTTGCATGTCAGCTATGCAGGCGCAAGCCAGTGTTATATCTGCAAGCTAACATTTTACACCGTGCACTGAGTGCAGCATGCTGCAGGAAGTTGGTACCATATGTATAGTGTGCATACTACAATTAAATATCTCTATTGTTTGTATGTGCATGTGTGTGTACCGTTAATGTGCATTTTTCATTGACTAAACTTGGATCAATATTATATGGTCTGATTTAACTGAATCATATATCAAAATCCTGTTTCACTGTTTGCCCTGTTTGCTGTGTGTGTGTAGGTACAGAGCTTCACGCGTGGCAGGAGTGTGAGGAAGAGAAGAGACAAGCTAAAGGCGGAGGGTCGAGCCCAGTCGGTGCCCAGAGACGAGATGCTGCCCAGTAAGGTACAGTACAGAACCAGTGCTGCTGTTAGAGACACCTCTTTTTCCTTAGTTTTGTAATATTCAACATGTACAGCAGGAAATATTAATGACTCAGGTATCTGGCACATTTCCAGCTTGGATCCAATTAGAAACCTGAAGGAGAAGCAGGTTTCAGATGCTTTGTCATTTTTTTGGATCATTTCTTTACTTTGGTTTTGATTGTTCCGATGGAATTTTCCTTGGTTCTTTGATCCTTAATCCTCAAAAGCCGCTTTTGTTTTATTTGAACTTTGTTCAAATGAAAACACCACATCAGCACTACGATTCATAAGTCCCCATTTTCACTCATTTTCCTGCAATATTCTGCCCACTGCCACTGAAACCAGCAGCAATCATTAAACCATAAATTAATCTGAATGTATAGAAGATAAAAAGCATGTTGGTGTCTGAATGGCCACTGGAAACCCTTTGAAACAAGCCACAATAACCTCAGTGCCCACAGGATTCCTTTCAGCCAGCAGTACTGAACAGGTGTTTGTGACATGAAAACCTGTTTGCAGCATAATGCTCTTGAATATTTCCACCTTTTTCTACTCTGTGCTTAAAGTACTGTAAATGTCCCTGCTTCCTGCAGGACAGTGCGTCCGCTGCAGATGACACCCACAGCAGCGACCGAGTCGCCTGCAAACACATGGAGGTGACCGAGTCCAACACCAGGAGGGGGAAGAACAGGAAGCAGAAAGAAAAGGTAAGTTACTAAAGTAAAAAAAATCATACTTTTTTTTAAATTATAAATTTAGCTCAGTTTCCTGTGATCTTGTTAAAAGTGCAGCAAAGCAAAAACACCAGACTCATCATTTGAAGAGTGTGTTCCAGTCTGTCAGTGTGTCTCAACTGTAGAAAACAGGCTTTTTTCTGTGGGTGCTGATTTTATGCTAATGAACCACTGCTCTCATCAGGGGGTTTGGCTCGCGGCTCTGAGGAGAAAAAGCTCGAGAAGGAGAAGTCAGGGAGTGGGAGTGGTAATTCACCTCGGGGCGGTCAAATACAGATTGTCAGCACTGGCTGATGTTACTACGGGCACCACATCAAAAAGGCAGCTTCCTTCATGTAAATTCACTTGAAACAAAGAGTGTCAAAACAGGAAAGGTTTCAGACACAGAATAGAATGGATTAAAGTTCTCTGGTTTCACATTTCTTGTTTTCTTGTCTATTAGATTTAAATAGTTGGTACAGTATGAGACCTTTCAAGGACAGGAATCAGGCTTGTGAAGGGAGGCTGTCAGACAAGAATGACTCTCCTCGCCCTCAGTAGCTATTATGCAGGAGCCCTTGAGCAAGGCACTTAGTCATCAAGCTGCTCAAATGGAGCTGCTCAGGAGTGAACCGGAGAAGAAGCTGCACTGGGCAGCTGTCAGGTTCGGGTGTGTGGAACTTTGAAGCAGAGTATTTCTGAAAAACGGAAAATGATTTCTAGATAAATAGTGAGGTGAAAAACTAACAGTCACATGTAAAGTGTAAAAAGAGATGTAATAACACCGTTTGGTCTTGTTGTTGCAGCCGTCTTTGTCCGACCCCCTTCGCCGCAGAGAGACCAAGCACAGTGAGGCGTCTCACAAGAGGAAAGGCAAACTGCGAGGCTCCTCCCCTCATGCACCCGTCCCTCCACACAACTATAAGGCCTATCAGCTGTACACGCTGTACCGCAGCAAAGATGGGAAAATCATGCAGGTAGGTGGCCTCACTGTTTTGCCAGGTTTATCCTCCGCATGAGAGTGTCAGGCAGCCTGCCTAAGTAAGTATTGTTTCAGACCACCGAAAGGAAAACGGCATGCTGGAGTCAGCACTGGAAGTTTCTCCCGGACTGCAGCAATATGAAAATCTGTAAAACCTGCAATGGAATTTTCTTTTTCTATTTTATTTCCTCATTTAATTGTTGAGTTACTTAAGTATTTTTACATAAATCAGTTAATTTGAGAGCCTGATGAATGGGTGCAATGGAGCGTTTTAGGCTTTTCCCATCAATAATACAATTCTGGGGAAACATTGATAAGTTTCTTATTTGGCAAGAAAATTAATGTTGACACAAAACTTTGTTCACTGGTAACTGCAGCCCAAAATGTCAGTATGGGTTCTGGAAAAACCAACAAACATTACATCAAACAATACATATAGCCTAACTCAAACACCTCGTCAGTATTCAAGTCAAAGCCCAAAGGATACTGATACTGTACCAAACCAGCTGCACACACATTATGGATGCAGGAAAGTATGAAATCTTAATGTGAAATTCCAGTTTCACTCGAGCATGAGTTGATTTTTTTTGCTGTTTGTTTCAGGCGCCTCTGAACGGCTGCCGGTGTGAACCGCTCATCAACAAACTGGAGAACCAGCTGGAGGCCACCAAGGAGGAGATGAAGACCGAGATCCACACTGTTCAAGACCTGATGAACAACAAGATGGGCCAGCTGGACCGCAAGAACAAACATCAGGTACTGCACACACACACACACACACACACACACACGCACAGATGAGGATTTGATCTACCAAACTATGAACTAGAAAAGTTTCCTCTGCTGCATTTGTGTAGGCTCACACTGCTCAATTACAAGTGAAACAGGGCTAGTAAACAAAAGTCACATGGACTCATAAAGTAGCTTGGAGGGTATTTTGGTAACATGTCATCCTGCCAAGTTAGAGATTTTGGTTGAAAGAAGGAGCTGAAACCAAATCTGATTTCAACCCCTGTATGATGACAAGTTCTGCACTCACTGCTGTAATTTACATTCCCTGGTTGGGACACGTGAAAAAATAGCTGAGAAGAACATGAGCCCAGAGTGCAGTTTGTCCTAGGTTCATTTTGTTATGCTTGAAATTGAACGGAGGCTAACACTAGTTTTGTTTTGTTATCGTTCTGGCATCCTGAGGCTTCCAGTTTAGTTTTTTGAGAACAGTGCCACACAGAAAAGTTTCCTCTCATGCAGGTGCAGAACGTCTGTGCATGTCGACTGTCAGCTGTAGTCCGTACGGTGTGTTCATGGGACAACTTTTAGCAGGAGACGCGAGGGAACGGAAAGGGATCTGCCTTTCTGTCTTAGTCGGCGCTTGTTCTTTGAAGTCGGATTGGTGTGTCCCAGGCGTTAATCTCACCTTTCGCACCTTTAATCTCAGGGCCGTGTGTTTGAGCCGTGTGTTAGTGCAGATGGTATCCACAGAAGCCTCCTCATTGTGCTCCTGTATAGCTGAATGGGCACAACAAGGCTCCAACACAGCAGAGGTTAGGGGTTCTATTCCCTGTGTAGCTCCTTGGGTGGAGCATTACGACACTAACAGAGCCCAGGCTTTAGGTTCCACTCCCACTGGAGCCAGCCATATGAATAAAACATGCACTCACGGTGCTGTAAGGCGCTTTGGGTGAAAGCTACTATTAGATTCCGCACACTCGTTCATGCACAAACTCTGATGCATCGCTCCTGTCTAGGAAGATGAAGGCATGAATGCATAATCGACAAGATCAAAACAACACAAACTGAATCGGTGCCGACAGCACCTGCCGGACATAAAGAAACGGGTACGCAGACCCAAAAGATTCCAACAACAACAACTGAATCCAAAAGGAGCTTGTACTCACTCACTCATGGAAAAAACAACATCCTTAAAAAAAAAAAAAACATCCTCAAACTGAGTTATTGGAATATAAAAAAGACCACATTTATTCTACACCTGGCCAGTAAAATATGATGTTAAACAGTAAAACTGTTCAAAATTGAGTTACTCCATCATCACTGCAAAAGGTCCAAAAGTGCACAGAGACGTCACAGTGCAACAGCTGGAGGCAATCAGCAGAGGGAATGGAAGTCATGAATAATAAAATAACCATGCATGAATGACTGCATGGAAATCTGTTTACATCTGGTACATACTGTATATATCCGCATAATATCATAAACCTGCATGCAATATCAATACAGTTATTGCACTGTTTCGCTGTTGAACTCTAAACGGCTTGTGGTTCTGCCATCAGATCCGAGCTCTCGACAAAATGACAGTGGAGAGAGTTTCAGCAGAGAGGACCGAGTGCCTCCACAGGATTGACCAGCGTGCCATACAGGAACGCCTGGAGGGGGAGAAGAGACAGGTAATACTAAAGACAGTCTCTGTACCAGCAGAGGTTCACCAGGTTTAAAAACATCGAGGCTCATGTGGCTGTGCCGTGGTTTTTTTTAATTTGACAGGTTTTTCCAAAACGAGTGCAGGCCTAGAAGTGATTTTTGTTTTCTTAATTCAAAAATCTCCACACCGGGCAAAGTAATGGCTTAGTCAGTTTGTGCTATGGGACAGTAAAAGTCTTGCACCTTTAAAAAGATGCTCTGACATACATTTAAGTTGGATGGTATTTTAAACACTTTGCACTTTTTCACACTGCAAGGTTAGCTTGCAGAGTTCTTTATTTTATGAAAAAGAGGAAGAAGCCATAACAGGCAAAATGCCATGAAAAATATAAAGACATTTTACTCTACTGTGACAAGTGTGAATATAAATACAGAACTAAAATTCAAAATGTCAAATGAAACCTTAAAGTTCACTGATTCTAATCACTTAATGTGCATGCACTAATTTATAAATGTGACATGAACTTCATGTGTCATGAACAGACACTAATTAACAAAGAACAGATAATGCACAATTCCATTAAGTGTTCTCATGCCAAAAAAAAAAACTGTGATTTTGTTTGCCCTTTAAGCAGGCGTCAGTGGTCAATGAGCTGAAAAGCTGGTGCCTGGCCAAGCTGCAGAACATCGAGGGTCGCCTTGCAGGGGACCCACGTGGCACCGAGCTGCGGCGCTCATCCTCTGTGATGGAGGGCCTGAACGAAGCCGATGTGGCCGGGCTCAGCGTGCTGCCCGCTGGCCAAGGCGGCAGCTCCCAGTGCCTGGAGCTCCACAGCGCCTCGACTCAGCTGGACTCGGCCCAGGGAGAGCCCAGCGTGGCAGAGGGAGGCTCGGCCAACCACTACTTTGTGGTTCATGTTGAAAGCTCTCCAGGTACGAGAGACAGCTCAGTGAACCAGTGCTCTAGATTTACTAAGCTTGTCACGCACAGCCAGACACATGCTCACGAGAATGGACTCATTTTGGGAATATACGGGCTTATGTAACTGAACATTACATAAGTACATTATTCCTCTGTCATGACCTTTTTGGAAGTAAATAACAGACTGCTGCCAGAGCCAAACATTATCAGTGAAATGTTGACTCAACTTGCCTGTGGCTTGCTTTCTATTATTCATGGTTGCACAAGTTTATATTGCATATCAATTAGCAGGATGGCTTGAATAATCATAAATATTTAAGTGAGCAGTGCCTTTTAGTGATTGCTGTGTAACTGTATGTACTCAATAAGCTCCTCTTGCACATTCAACAGACGGTGATAGGCCTCATAATACAGAAATCACATCTCCAGCTGCAGCCAAGTCCCCGCTTTCATCTACCCAAGTGGTGCGGCCTAAGGAGCGCTCGATGATCTCTACCGACATCCGGAGGAGGAACCAGGAACTGCAGGACATGGACATCATAGAGTTTGGGATGAGCAGAGGTAGAAACCACAGGACCAGCAGCCTCTCCCCTGCGACAGAGCGGCGCTGCAGCAGCAGGACTGATCACAGGGAGAGGGAGCACGGCCGGGACAGGGGGAAGCACCACAAGAAGCATTCCCAGGGCAGGACTAAGTCCAGAGGGGCTGCAGGGGCCGCGGGGCAGGCAGGGGCTAAGACTTCTACTCTGGAGGTGTTTGGGGACCAGCCCGGTGAACGCTCCTTTGCACAGGAGAGGGAGAACATGCACGCGCTGGAGGTGACCCAGTATTTCTTTGAGGCGGTGTCGACGCAGATGGAGCGCTGGTACGAGAGGAAGATCCAGGAGGCTCGCTGGCAGGCCGACCAGAGGGCCCAGGCGGACAGGGCTGCCCTGATCGAGAGGATCACCTACCTGGAGGATGAGCTGCGTATGCTGAGGACTACCAGACATGATGACTGCTAACACTCATTCATATGAGGGGGTGTCTGAACCAGGCAGCATAAAAAGCCAGAATCCACACAGAACTTGATTTTACCCTTTTTAAAACAGCCATGAAAAGATCTGCATCTGCACCACAAAAAAATGAAATGTCTGTTAAATTAAATTATCTGTTCCTCAGCAAATGCAGCCATACACATAGGCTACTGAGTTCATTATTTGCAGTCCTAAAAAGCCCTGCATCAACTGAGTCATGCACAAAAGTGTGTATTTCGTATTTACAGCTGCTTAAAACTTTTTTGAATCACGCTGATTAACAAAGAAAAAAACACATTTTCATCTAAATTCAGTTAAAATTTGTCTTTGACATGAGTAATAAATCACTGACTGTTAGTTGTCATGTTAGCACTGGCATGTTAAGTCTAGATCTGTAAATATAGTGATAGGGGCAGCTCTTGTGCACTGTGCGTTGTAAATAAAGTAGATGTAAAGCTAGATGTTTAAAATGGATCTATTGTGCCATTTATAACAGGATAGGCGCAGTATATCACATGAAAGGGCATTACACTGGTGTGCAGTGTGTACACATGCAGATGCACAAATACAGTCTTACCCTGCTGCATACACATGCAAATTCACTCTACCATAAACTAAATATGGATATGCGTTATGTAATCTCTCAATGTACATTATATGTGCTGCCAAGAACAAACACAGAAACTTCATGTGGAATATTTCCATGTATCCATGAACCTCGGGCACAAAAGCTGCAAAAATAAAAAAAAAAAGAAAGAAAAAAAGATTTTGAAGTCGGCCATGATGGAGAAATAACAGCATAATAAGCTTATAAATGTTATCTGCATGCTGGAACTCAGCCTTGTGATTTTAAAGGTCAACCTTTTGTGAATGTGGCCAAACTGACACTGTATTTATGCCCCTATTGATCAGTTTTTTTAACGCATCAATCTTTGATTTCCTTGGAGGGAAGGAAACGTAAACAGATCTCTTCACCGCTTCACATTTTAAACTTGAATTTTGTTGTCATATCTTCTCAATCCTTATAAATAGCTCAGCCAAGGAGCGGCATATCTGGTGTCACATCGGGTGTTCATCCTCTCACTGACATGTTTCTACTCCGGTGGTTAACTTCATTGAACAGCTCATTATGGATAGTCAGTTACACCAGCTCCAATGTACTGTTAAAAATTGAGTGAAAAATCCAGGGAAATGAACAGCAAATGGTGCTACAGAAGACATAACTGTTTATGAATTGGCCTTTTGACAAACAAAATAATCTTTTGTAATGTGTAGCATCTGTATTCTTGCCCTGGGAATTCTTCCTGGAAGAACTTAATGACTTAACAGGGTTTGATGCTGTGGGTCACTATTCAGTATCACCTGGGCAACTCATGTAGCAAATTATTTTCAACTTCAACATAAAAATAAGCCTCACAGGGCTATATCTATGTAAAATGTGTACATAAGGTGTGCGTAAAACCATTTCAGAACTCTTCAAGACCTGGAAATGATCAAATTTATCTTCTATACTTCCAAACCAAGATAACTGAAAATGAACTCTTTGTAGCCTAGTTGTTAATGTTTTGGGTCAATTGTCAAAATGAACTGGAATTTTGGCTCTTGAACAATTTTGCAGCTGTTTCAAGTGGTGATCTTTGACTACAACCAACTCTAAACAAGCAATTTCATCATCATTATTAAGACTCAATTGACTACCTGAATAACAATTTCCCAGAACACCTCGCCAGAATGATCTTCGCTGTGAGAAGACAATCCTATCGTGTTGCCAAGTCAGAAAGATGAATTATATGTTAAGACAATTTGCATGAAGAAAACAAGAGCTGTGTGTCGCAGTATTACTGTCTAGTGTACATTTAATGTAGCGACTGCTTGTTCCGTTCATGTTGGAGGTTTGTTGTATATGAATGACTCTGTTGATATGAATAGCACTCTGTGTTATAATGACAATGTATTTTGTATAAAAAAATAAACATTTTAAATGTGTCAGCATTTTGTAATCATCGTTTCCCATTTAATAGATAATTTACAGACAAAAGTCAGCGGCACATTCACCCTCACAGCTCACACTGTAGGCCTAATTCATGCATAAAACAATGGTTGTTCAACACTATTATATTGTACGTATTGTGAAAGTGTCACTGCTGTAGGGTAAGCAGCAGCACAGGAGGCTTTGTTGATGCCTACAAATTAGTTACATAATACAAACAGTTATAAGGTTTGCGTGACTCTTTCCTGGTATAGTGGCCTTAGTGAGTGCTTCAATGGATGTTAAGAATTGGTTTAACTACACCATTACTTTGTTCATTATATGTTAATGCAATGAGAGACTGTGTAAAAATTGTTTAAATAGGTTAGGTTTACACTTCTCCACTGTTACATCCACACTTACAGAGTTCATGGACAGCAAAAAACCTCTAAGATCAGGGTTAGTAACACATAATATTTATATAAAGGTCTCTGGTGTGAATCCATTTGGGATCTGTGACCTGAAAACGTTTAGGGAGCCCTGTTGTAATGCCAACTTCACATCATGCTGCATTTACCATGAATGAGTTGCCAACTTGGATAAAAATATGGACTTCAGCCACCCAGTGGTAACTACAAGTAATAGTTTTTGTTTTTCTGCAGCATCATTAGTTGTGTATGTGTGTGTAGCAAATGCAGTGAATCCACCAATGTCAACAATCCAAGGTCACGAAAAATTCACAGTAATACGACCAACCCTACTTAAAACTACTGCTTATGACTGACTTTGGATTTATAAATAAAAATGATTTTAAATACAGGCATTCCAATGAGTTCAATATGTGAACGTTTCCAAGTTACAGAGAGAAGGTATCATCCCATTCTTTCATCCAGAACAGTGTGAATGCACAGTCAGAACAACCTCAGCAGTGTTGCTTTAATCACACAGAGACATCCGATGGCAAGCTGGGGGTACTGCTCTCTAATGTTTCCCCAAAAACTGCCCTGCACAGCATTACCTAAAGAGGCTTTTGTAAAGCACAAGACCCATCCAGCAGCCATGTGAAGTCCTCACTGAGAGACAATCCAAAGCAGTCCATACGCCGTGACAGTGTAAAGTCAGTGTAAGATCTTACTGGCTCCCAGAAGCTGTACGGCTTTAACTTTTGGCTAGTGCAAGAGACTTCTGAAGCTCCTCCAGATGGTTGTTTGCTTGTGTGATCATCATACGGATGGCATCCTGAGGGATATTAGAGAACAGATGTCAGCAGTGAAGGGAAAGGACACTAGGAAAATACATAACTGCATCATATGCATGCAAGGTCTCTATATTTTCCATTCCAAAATATATATCTCCAACTGTATATATAAACGTTTGTTCAAATAAGCTCTTAATATATTTTCTATGCCATAACTAGAAGATTTTTGTTCGTTTTCAATGTTAAGTATGCTGAGTGTGGTTGGACAATATGGCATTAAATTAGGAAACATGCATGTTAGGACTGACACTTATTTTTGATTACGTTACTTTGCACTTGAAGGCGTTCAAGATGACTGGGTCACCCATTGACTTTTCAGTGCTAAGGGTGGTCCACTTTATACCTACAACATCTATTTACCTGGTTTGTGGCATTTTTGTTCCTCTTGAACTCTTCTCTTGCCCAGTCCCTCAGGTACTTCCTGTCTGACTCCGCCGGTACCTGTCTTATGGCCCTCAGCATGTTTCTGTAAAGTGTCAAAACCCTCTGCCTCTGTAGAAACTGACGAAGAAAAGCAGTAGATCAGGCTGAATGTATGTGTATTCATGTATCAGCAAGCGTGAAATATATTTTGAAACCTAGCGAAAAATCAAGTTTCACCGTCACGTGCAATTCAAATCACAAACGTGTTCCGTCAAGACATCGGAGGCAAATAAACAGCAAGATGTTTAAGCATATTTTGTTTAAATAGCTAAAGTTATACCTGAACAGATGCTACAACACAAAATACACAAGGGTATGTCAACTATAATTACTGAAACTTACCACTTAAAAAACTACAATTTCCTAGAACTCATTAGCTAATCTCCAACACACTTTGGCGTAGTTAACTTGACAGATCAAATTCTGGATAAATTTCTACGCTAACCGAATCACCACACATACCGCTACTACAATGCACGTCGCTTAGCAACCGCTTAATTTAGGTCAGCAAGAACTGATTTCTGATAGAACAACGCTATATTAAGGTTTAAAAGTACCGCGGTTAACTCACTCGCTAGCAATTGGTTTAACTAAAAACCTACAGATATATACTTACATGCTTTTATCGTTTTAATACATCGGCTTTATCGTCATTTTACAAAAGTAACAAGCTACCTGACACTAACTTACAAAATCTCGTGGCTTGTTGCTTAAATTAGCATACATGGCTAGCTTAATGCTACACAGATGCAGCTGATGCTACCAACTAATATTAGCTGGCTAGATATAATAATCATTTCTAGAACTATTTACGAAACCGTTATCTGTATTTGGCATGCTATCCATTACTATGTTGTACAATTTACCTGTTTTAAAGAAAATGCAGCAGGGGGTAACCTTGAAATTGCCATGATTCACAGCTCTGACACAACTTCCAAAGCGGATGTTGTGACGGAAACCACACCGGCTTGGTGGCAGGTTATATCACAGTAAGTATCCGGGCTTTGTCGCCCTCTAGTGGTTTGGAGGACTAAGACTACAAACAGCCTATATCTCATATCTGCACTACAGCACCAACAAAACAAGACCTTTTAAACTGTTTATTGTCAGGGTCATTCGTGTCATGGTATGGTTTAATAGATGGGTGTCATGAAGAAACAACCTCTTAAATATAACCAATGCCTGCTTACATTTATGTCCACATTACAAAACACATTGGTGATTAACATTTCAATGCACAATCATAAACACCTTAAGTCTACTCCTAACGGACACAGTGATGAGCTCCTAGCTCTCTTTCTGCAGATGTGTAAGTCACACACAGTATGGTTGTAAAATGAAAACAGCAGATATGTGTCTTTAAACCACAAAAATTGGTTATTGGAGCATATATCAAAATTGGAATCTGCAGTCCCTGTGCTTCAAAGTGCATAAGAACTGAATTTCTAAAAATCCTGACCTTTACAGAGCTGTGACCGCGCCTCTAACCGTTCATTGCAACGGCTGACTTAGGTGTGAAGTGAGATGCAACACCGTTTTCCTCTCCAAGGCACATTTTTTTTGAGTTCCTCTAAATGTCAATCAAGACCACACCAACATGCTACTGTTATGCCATGACATTATGAAGGGTCCATTTACGCAAACGGCTGTTCAAAAACACAATACCAGAACTCTGTACCGTCGGTTCTGTCCATTGGTTGTTGTGTTCACATTGAGGATGAAGGATTTGATGATCTTTGTATAACACTGACTAAAACATCCACACAAACGTGAAAGGAGGGTTATAGTACAAGGGGGACAAAAGAGGTATTTACTGACGCTTCACTGAGGTGTTTCACACGCAAGGGAATCACATTTTTGTTTCTATCGTTTCTCAGAGACGTGCAAGTTAAAGCAATCCTTGTTACATTACAAAAGAAACTTTGAGAATTCCCCTGATGACAAAGACAAAACAGCAAAGGTTGCTATCAAACTCTACAGAGTCTACTAAAATTAGAGTAAAAATAACAAAATAAAGGCACATGTACAGCGGCAAATCCGTCTTTTCTGAGTCCATGTTTTTGTCTTTTTCAGGTTTTTTTTTTTTTAATTCTTAGTTCTGTTTGAGAGGCTAGCAGCAGAGTGGCATTGTGCAGTTGGTTGCCGCCCCTCCCTCCTCCCTTTCTTAAAAAAATGGCTTCTCATTGGTCTACTGGTCGCCTGCCGTGACGAGTTCGAACCACTGCCTCAGTGCGTCGCTCAGGGTCTCCGGCAAGGCGTTGACGTCTCGCAGGATGATGTAGAAGGGGAAGGGGAACTCGTCCATGTAGGAGCGGATCTCTGGCAGCTCGCCCGGCCCTTTGAATATGGGCACCTTGATGTCCAGGATGGAGTCCTGCAAAGATAAACACAGGTCAGTGAAAGTTTAATCAGCCACACAGATACCAGAGAAATTTAAAGTCATAATGAAACAGGATTTTGAGATTTCCTGCTTTTATTTGAGGGACTTCCTGTTGAAACAAGGTGGGTTGGAGATTACGCTGCGTTCACCTCTTATGTAAACAGAATTTGGGTGAAATATTCCTTTAAGCCTTCCCTTACCCTGGAGTTGGGGTTGTCCAGCACCACAAAGATGACGAAGACGTTGGCGCTGCGAGCTGCCTGCACGGCGGCCGTCACCCTCTCCTTCCCCTCCAGGAAAAGCCCCCTGCCGTCCGACACAATGAGCAGCAGCTGGGCCGTCTCTGTGGACGGAAAAGGTCAGAGGTCAGAGGGGAGGAAGTGAAGGTTGATGTTAGTCCAGCTGCATAGTTACAACACAAACTACCAGCTACATGAGCCCAGTTGGCTTGTTTTTGGTGGGGTTTTTTTAGCATGGAAATCATCCACAAACTGAAAGACTTTGAATACAAAGACGTTTCCTGGATGTCTGTTGGCTGCTGGTTGAGTAATAAAATTGAGCTGTTTGTCACAACTTCACTAACTTTGCTGATTGCGTCTTAGGTTAACATCTATAGTATATCTGCAGGTATCAGAGCTAAATTTAACACCTTTTAAGACAATTTTAAGAACCTTAACTATTTTAATACTGCTTTTTGGACAAATATTTTTTTTTTATTCAAGTAAGCATTGCAGCTAAGTATAAAGATAAGTACTGTTTATTTTATCCAGTGCAGAGGTCAGTTTTAGACAGGAATATGATCAGTTATTAACTGGACGATTTTATGAACTGCTCCTGTAACAGTCTCCTTTAGTTTAGTTTAATCAGGACTTAAATTCCACAGAACTTGGAACAGGTAAATTTAAGGATTTTCTTGGATTTCTCTCTAGTGTTAAGTATTAAGAAAGTGGAGTCATTTTGTGTAGCAGGTCAGTATAAAAGCAGTTTTAGGTTCAGCAGGCTGAGAGATTTATAATATCAGAATTATAAATTTATACAAAAAGAGACAGATGGATAAATGAAAGGAACATTTTCAGACTTTTTAAGGACCTGCAGACAACTGCTGCTAACAAGCTTCCATTTTCAGAGACAGCTGCCTTAACTTTTCACCTCTAAATCAGTGTGGTGGTCAGCCTCCACCGGCCTGCTCCACTGCTTCTGGGTCAGGGGCTGAGCCGCCTCAGAGGGAGGCTGGTGACCTGCTTTATAAAGCGGACTGTATCCCAGCTCCACCAAGAGGAAATGTTAGCTCCACCAGGGGCCTTGCAGCCATGACAATGACTTTCTTCAGACTCAGAAGACTTGGCTCTGGTCCTGGGGCTCCCTAGCCTCCTGGTGCCACACTAAAGGCTTGTTTGTTGGACACTGGATACAATCTGGGCATGGACTCCCTTTACTCAGTGGCACAGGGGTGAATGCAATCAGCGGGCATTCATGAATGCATCTGTCGGCAAAGCAGGAACTCACTTTTCAAAAAGCCACACTGGCTGGGAAGACTAAAACTCACCAGCTGCTCTCAGCATTTTAACCTGCCTACTCTGTTTTTTTGAGAACAGGCTCTTGAAATGCTGGGTGGATATCTGCCAAAGTGTCTGGGAGATAATCCTACCAGCTACAGGCCAAACTTATCAGCACTCTAAATTTCCCAACCTGCCTCTGGTGTATTTATTGCCTTGTGCGAGCTGAGTGCCTCTGTCAGCTGACACAGTAACACACAGTTTGACTGTGGAAAACCGAGACAAAACAGCCACACATAATGTGAAGGTTTACCAGGATGATGAGAGCCACCGATGCAGGTTAAGGAGCTGACAGCATGATGCAACCTATCTGCAGTAAGTGCTTAAGTGTTACAGTTAGAGTGGGTGGAAAAAAATGCCAATTGACTTTAGATCAGTTTATGACTTCTTGTCACTTTCTGTGAGAATCTCAGCAACCTGGATACAAATGTGCAGGAAAGCAGAATATTCTTAGAAACCATGTTTTTTTTAGCTCTGCTGTTCCAGCACTTCATGTGGGATGGTGGAGTTGGCATTTCTGAATGTGTAAGGTAGTGCTGATACAGTTTTGCATTGCAACAAAGGTTATTGAGACCTGTTTTATTTGACGGACAACCTTCAAATCTCTTATGAAGACGCTGATTATGCAGTTTATTCTCCTTCCTTTTCACAGTGACTGACAGGCAGACTGTCAGCGATATACATTGTGCAGGGTAACACGTTACCTGAGTTTGTGGATCCTGGCATCTGCTGTCGAGCTGCTACAAACATTTTGGCTGAAGTCTCCAAAAACTGCAGGAGGGAGGCAAAACAGGACTGTCAGTCTCAGACAAGAACAGGTGCAGTTTGATGTGGCCGTGCTGCATTTACACTTGGACTGAACTAAAGAGGAAGCAAAGTGGAGTGGAAACAAGCCTGCTCATTTTTTAGAGAGTCAAGTCCTGCAAGTAAAAGTTCCCATTCATTTCATCCATAGACAAAGAAAAGGGACAAGACTGCACTTGTAATGTTTTGTAAGAGGATATGAACCGCTCATCCCATACTGCATCGTACATGATATCAACATTCTTCCTCATCCCTCTTTAAAGCCGTTATGTCTTACAGGAAATCCATGGTGGAGTGATGCCAACCACTGACACAGCTTATTTATATCATTAAAGCATTATAAATCCTCTATGTGGAAGGCCAAGAATGTGCAGGTTTTCATTCAAACCACAAACAACAGCAGGTGGTTTCACTGACTAGGTCCTCGTCTGTGGCTGAAGGTGAACAAAATCACCTGCTGTCAGTTTTGGTTAGAATGAAAACCTGCAGTCTCTTGGCCCTGCGTGGCACATGCTTTCCCATCCCTGTAAGTGGGTTATGGCCACAGATGGGAGCTGGGGCATCAGGTGAAAGTGGTCTAACTGTGGATGGAGAAGCAGTGAAAGGCAGTTTATGTTAGATGAAGACGCCCCACCTGTGCTATCCTGGTCTTCTTCTGCTGGAACTGGCAGAGTCTCAGTATCCGAGCTCCCGACTCGTCATTGAACTGCTGCTGGAAAGGATGGAGCAGCTGCACCGTCTCACCGAAACTGAGGACGTGACAAAGATGTTATTTATTAGATATTTACTGTTCATTCATGTTTGCAAAGATAAACACACTCTCACTCACTCGAACACACGATCATGTCCCTGATCATTGAGATTCAACATTGCATTGTATTTCTGTAAGTGGATGGTCTTACCTGCACACAGACACCTGGCCGACCTCCAGCAGAGTGAGAGCGTTGACGATCACCGACACGGATTCAAATGCCAGCTGCACCACACAGGAGAGCACGTTTCTTCATTAATGAGACATTCATTGAGCCCCACATTGCATATTTTCTCAGTATTTATCATGGTTTGAGAAAAGATTTCCTCTCCCTTAAAAGAGTCAACATTGCCCTACCCCAAAATTGACAAAGGTTTGTAAATATCTCCAGTGTAAAAGCCTCTTTGGATAGCTTATATAACCCTCCTTTGTATGCTCTATTCCATTCATGAATCCAGTTGGCAGTCAAATATTGAAAGAGGTTGATTAATTTAGGGATTTATCAGCCATTGTGGGCTGCGGATTGCCAGTTTCCTGCTCTGATCCTCATTATACATGCAGGAATATGGAAACAAAAGCTCATCCGCCAGTCATGCTTAATGCGTCCCTCGAAGAAACTCACCAAAAATGACAGGAACACCATGTGACTCTTATTTGAAAAGAAAGAAAAACGGCAGCCAGTTGTTTTTGGCCGCTCAGAGAAACACAAGTTCCAGGTCTCCTCTCGGTTCACACGAGGCCTCCCTACCTGTTTGGAGTGGTTGTCCACCATGCTGGAGGAGTCATCGACGGCCAGGCAGATCTGGTACTCCCTCTTGCTGGGTTTGGTTCTCCTCAACCAGATCTTGTCTTTGCGGAACTGGCTGGCGATGTAAGGGATGACCTTCCTCATGTTGAGACGCTTCCCCGTGCGGTAATCCCCTCTGTGGAGAAGTGACGGTCAGAAATCACAAACCAATCAGATTACACGACACATTATACTATAAACAATTTCCATCTTCAGCCCAGCAGCTGTCAGGAGGTGTTACAGTGTCACTGACTTGAGTTTGGCGGCCTGCGTCGGCTCCAGGATGAGTCGGAGCTGCTCACACAGCTGCTGGGAGAGAGCCGACGTCAGCGTCTGGTACTGCTGCCACATGGCGGCTGCCGCACTCTCCTGGACCACCGGACAGATGGAAAAATGGAAGTTAGACAACCAGAAAAATACATTTAAAGGGATGTGGGAGACTCCTGCTTTTTTTCAGATGATGAAAAGACAAAATTCTCCTTGGAGGATCAGTGCAGCGTCTCAAGCCTGCTGTTTCACTTTGCTACTGCATGCACCTCTGCACAGAACCTCTCAAAACAGCCAAATCCATCCACTTGGCCTTGATGCAGGCAGTACTGGATAGTCAATATTGCCAATTATGTAGAATTTTATTAATGAAATTTTAGAAAAAGACTTTTATTTCACAAAACACGATGAACTTCATTCCAAATACAATCTAAAATCCATCACTCTATATTTCAACAATATACTGTAGTTGATCATTTTCATGCAAAGGTTTTGAAATAGCCAGTAAATATGTTTCTCTAATGAGTTTCATGCTCACGCCAGCAAACATTTGGCATGAGCGTCTTCAACACTGAAGCACTGAAGCCACAGCAGCCTCACCTCCTCCTGAGTCCCCGGAGTCTGTTTGTGCCAGGCCTCCAGCTGCAGCTCCATCTCCCTCCTCAGCTCCTCTGGGTCCTGCACGGGTTTCTGCAGACACACACACACACATTATAAAAAGACATTTGGATGCAGTGGTGATGGGAAACAGTTTTAGAGCAGATTTATCTCTTGCTCTGTACCTGCGTGTGGTCCAGCAGCAGGTCTGGGACAGTGTGGACTGTGGACTCGGAGCTTCTCTCTGGTCGCTCTTCATCTTTGGGACGTTGTCTCTCCTTATCTTCCTCCTCCTCCTCCCCCTGCCTCTGCACCTCCATCTCTCCACTGTCCAGACCTGCATGAGGACATTCATTCATGAGGATACAAATTTGTGAAACATGGTACTTTAAGGATAATAAACGAATAAACACAACAGTATGGATGCAACAACTGGAGAATTTTTAAAAAATGATCCTGAATGTGGACTTGGGATGAAACACGTCACCTTTCTTGGAGGACTTGGTGGCGTCCAGCTGCTCTGGTTTCAGCTCCTGGCCCTCGACCGCCTGAAGCTCCTCCTCCTGTTGGTCTGTTTCCATGGCAACATCCTCATCATCTTGGTCTTGGTCCTGCTGAGGCCCTGCTGGTTTCTGCTGGTCCGAAGTGGCAACATCTACAAACAGCAAGACCAGAAAATATCACAACCATCCATCGAAATAATGAAAAAAAATAAAAATAAAAAAAATAAGCAATGAATAAACGATTCTTTTGCAACTGTCTATATAACACAGAGGTTTTCATTTGTTTTTCTAAGTCTTTCCTGGTGAAATCCTCCAGTAACTGACCGTATGTCTGAGCGTCGTAGTTGGTCTCTCCCTGCTTTATGTGCTCGTACAGGTCCGACTCCTGCTGGGCGTCGCTCTGCCTGTTGTCCTGAGTCTGGTCCTTGCGGCTCTCCGCGGTCCGCAGACGCTTGTTGATGCGCTCGTTGTAGTCGCCCATCGAGCGCTCGTTATCTGCGTGACCCGGTTTCCTCTTGAAGCTCTGGAAGAGACAGTGAAGAAGTGAGAAGAGTGAAACCTGAGAGAGAGAGAGCAGGACAGCAGAGAAGGACAATAATCATGAACTGAGGATTTTCATTTTCACCCAGAGAGACCAAACACACCTGCGTCTTGTTCTGAGTCTGTTTCTGTGAAGCCATGTTGGCCATCATCTTGGACTGGTGGCCCTCTGATTGGCTGGCATCGGCCGCTCCACTACCGTGCTCCTGGAAGACAAAATGATAGGAAGATATTAGTATTTCTGGGTAT
Organism: Holocentrus rufus; assembly: GCA_900302615.1. Lineage (NCBI taxonomy): Eukaryota > Metazoa > Chordata > Actinopteri > Holocentriformes > Holocentridae > Holocentrus > Holocentrus rufus. The sequence continues at coordinate 25,690 of OMLF01029323.1, forward strand.
TTGGGAGCCAGTTGGAGGGTGGCTGACACAGGATGGAATCGGAAATATAAAGAATATTTTTCTTACTTGTCATTTTAAATGAGAACATTAAAGAGAAACAGTATCTCCCATTATCCTTGTCAAGTCTATTAGTACTGCACTGAATCTGAAAATTCTTTACCTTGTTTGAACAAAAACAAGATTTTAAGACTTAAAATGAGACTTAGACTTTAAAAGATTTTTGCAGTGTGAACAGGAGTGTGATGGAGAAATGTGCACTGGAAAACATGAGCATAATTAAATTTCTTCAAAATGTCAAATCAAACATTTCATGAAGTATAGCTTTTTTGTGAGCTAACGGCACATAACTGTCTATAAATACTCGATAAAATACTGACACCGTATATTTCAGTAATTTTTTTTTTTTAACCCAATGCCCAGAGCAAAGACCATAAAGCTGAGTCTGTGATGAGTCTGTGGTGAGTCTGTGATGCGGAGCTGCACCTCTTTGGCCTGATCTCTCTCTGAAGCTTCTCCTGCCAGCTCCACCGCCGTGTCGCTCTGGATGTTCTGCTCTCCGGTCTGACCGTCCGTGTTGTGCTCCTTCCTCTCTGCTGAGTCCGGCTGCTCCTCGTCCTCACCCGCCTCCTCCTCCTCCTCCTGGAAGAGACAATAAAAATGAATAAAAAAAAGTGCAATGACAGATATATTGATCTAATATTTCCAGGTTTCAACAGAGAATAACTTAAAATTTGTTTTTTTAAATCTTGTATCTGACAGCACCTTGGGTGTCTGGCCTTTATCATTTGGAACAGCCAGATCCTCGTCTCTTCCTGCCTCTTGTCCTCTGTCTTTCTCCTCGTCCTCCTCGTCTTCTCCCTCGTCCTTCTCAGCAGACTCCTCGTCCTCCTCTGCTCTCTCTCCTCCTCCCTCCTCCTCCTCCTCTTCAGTCTTGGGCTCCTGGCCGTTCTCCTCCCCTGTCTGGTCGGCTTGGTCCTCCTCCATCTCCTCCGCTCCCTCCTCCTCTCCGTCTTTCTGTCCGTCCTCCTTCTCGTCCAGGGTCATCGGCTTCTCTTCGATGTCGAATGGATTTTCTTCTGAAGGGAGGAATGCCGTTTGAAAAGAAAACAAAAAGAAAATTAAGAAAAGAAAAGGCACTACGAAGGAAACTTTAAACATTTTTGTCAGTATTGTTCAGCCCTCGCAGGTGATTCTGCTCTCAGGTCTCACCGTCTCCCTCGCCCTCGTCTCCGGCCTGGTCGTCCTCCTGGTCCAGGTTCAGATCCTCGGGCAGATCCATGGCCTCGGGTTCTGGTCTCTGGTCCTGCTTCCCATGGTACGGGTCCACTTCATTCTCATCAAACTCCCTCTGAGAAACAGGAGCAGAAAGGTCAGACATGAAAGAGTCATGAATGAAACGGTCAATGAAATGAAAAAAAGAAACAAACAAACACCTGATCTCCTTGTTCGTGGATCTTGTCTTTCTCCTCGTCGTCTATTTGCTCGTCTTTGTCCTGATTTTTCTTGTCGTCTTTACTGGGGTCTGCAGCGTCCAAGTTGTCGTCTTTGGCAACTAATTCAGATTCACCCTGAAATAATCCATTATTGCACATTTTATTAAGATTTTATAAAGATTTGTCACAGATTTATAAAAGATAATTATCATTTCCAAATCTTAAGATATTCCGTTGCGTACCTGATCCATGCCTTGACCAGACTCTTCCTCCTTGTCACTTCCTTCCTGGTCGTCATCATCCTCATCATCACCCCACATCCTCTCATCCAGAGTGTCTGTCTGCCCTTCACCCAGGTCGCCCATCTTTTTATCCAGCTCCTCCTCGTCCTCTTTCTCCGACTCGTCGTCTTCACCTGCAAATGATCAGAAGAAAGAAAAAAAATTCACAGCTCTGACAAACCTTTCTCAATCAATTTTTTCCAGGAATACAGACCAGAAACCATCCAGGCTGCTTCCCAAACCTCTGTTATACCATCACACTCCAGTTCAACCCACCTGGCTCCTGCTCGTCCCCATCATGCATTTGGCCGTCAAAGTCCTCCGACATCTCAATGGCGTTGTCTTCTGCCTTGATGTCCCCCTTGTCCTGCTGCTCCTGCTTCTCCTGGCCCTCCTGGAACGTGTCCTCCACCTGTCAGAAGACCACCGGCCGTGAGAAACGCTACTGAAGGAATCTTAACTTGGACATTGTATTGGTTTTCAGTGACGGCGAAAAATGGAAAAAAATCTACAGCACAGTATCTTGGAAAATATGAAAGAAATGATCAGTTCAATCCGAGTTTGTTCATCACCTGATCTTCGTTCTCGATCTTGTCGCTGACGTCTTTGTTGCCCTCCCCCTCTCCTATGCCGCCGCCCTCGTAGTCGTGAAACTCAGTGGCGCCTTCACCCCCGTCACCGGCCATCAGCTCCTGCGGCAGACAGAAACCCTGCAGGGGGGGAAGACAACAAGCATGACTCAGTGTCTGGACCAGGGAGAAAAAGCATCACCTGTGTTTTTATTATCACAGTCTCTGCTGTTGGTTTTACCGTCTCCGTACCTTCTGGGCGAGCTCGGTGAAGATGCTGGCCAGCACAGACAGCAGCTTCCCGGTGCTCCTGTGGGCTCCCAGGGACACAGCCAGGTAGTAGCGGACCAGGTCGGAGTAAACTCCCAGCATGGGCTCCAGACGCACCAACAGCCTGCACGCCTCGTTCAGCTCCTGGAAACAGAACAAGGAGACATGAGCAGATTCTGATGCATTTGTCACAGGAACATGCAGACGTGCTCACATGCACCATGACAGAACCAAAACCTAATCTAACTACTCAATGTATTTATTAATTCATTATATATGCATGTATTCCAGAATCAGGGCTCCCACTCTACGTCAAATTTAAAATTCCAGGACTTTTCCATGACTTCCCATGACTAAAATGTTAAATTTCCATGACTTATACATTTTTTTTTCGCTTGACCAAAATTTTAAACAAACTTCAGATCCAGAGGTCTGATTAAACTCCATCATTGTTTTATTCTGCAGGGAATGAATGGAATGGAATGAATGGAATGGAAAATAAATACTATTCCTGGTCACTGACTTGTTGGGCTGAAAAAATTCCATGATATTCTATAACTTTTCCCAGGATTTTATTAATTAAATACCTTGACTTAATAAATAGAATCAGTTCTAAATCAGACTGTGTTTCAGTAGTATCTGTCGGTACCTGGAGCTGCTGTGGCTGGCAGGCGTCTCTGTGCGTCCTGAGGC
>OMLF01029323.1:28955-40611 GCA_900302615.1 Holocentrus rufus
CAGCAGCCGGCTCAGGTGTCCGGGCTTCAGCAGGTCCTCCACAGGCTCCTCGTCCTCCTCCTCCTCCTCCTCTTCATCACTCTCTGAAATGTCAAAGAAAGACCACCATCAATGCTCCATACTGAGTCATAGAAAAACCTTTTTCTGTTTAAATGTCATTTTTTCAGGAAATTATAAAAACTACTTCTACTACTATAAAAACACTTCCTTGTGTTTTCTCCACAGGGTCTCACCTCTCTGGACGTCTCCGTGCTGGTCTCGTCGGTGCTCTCGCTGCCTTCTCTTCACCAGAGTCTGGACGGCACACAGCACGGTGTTGATGGTTCTCTCCAGCTCAGCAGAAAACTCTGAACAGAAGACCTGCTGCTGGCCTGCTGGGAGGAGAAGGAGACGACACGCTGAAGAACTGCGGCTTCGGCTATGAGACGAGGAGGCAGGTGGAGTAACAGTGTAGTTTCTTCTCTCACCTGAGTGTTGGAGTCCCAGGGACAGCAGCTGGGTCTTCCAGGTGGTGAACTCGGTGACGCTGGCCTCCACCTCGGCTCTGACGTACTGCAGGCTCTGGCTCACGGCCGGCTGGCTGTCCACGCTGCCGACGCACACGGCCGGGCTGAAGAGCTGCTCCATGCCGGGCATCTGAGCCACCACAGAGGCCAGCTGGTCGAAACCGGAGCAGCACAGGGAGAAATGGTTCCTGTGGAGAACAGAACATTGTTTGTCTTTAGACAATATGACAATTATTAGATTCTCTATTATTTGGAATCTTTTTTGCCTTTTTTTTTGCCTTGAGAATCTCCAAACACAGGAAAGAATATCTGAACTGAGAATTTACATTTAATAATAATCACATTCAGTTTCAAGCCAATGGTTTCAATTTTCTAACCGTGCCTTACAAATTATATTTTATTTCAACAGTTGAGTGCATGACAAACTGAAGTTTATATGATTCAAATACAATCTGGAGGCACTAATCTCTTTAAATTGCCAACTTTTATTCTTTTTACTTCTTTAAGTGTGTTTCTGGGGTCTTACCAGGTGTGTAGCGCCCCCTGTGAGGCCTGCTGTGCCACAGAATCCAGCTCGGCCTTCAGGCTCTGGCTCTGCCTCAGCATGTCGGCCACTCGCTGCTTCAGCTGGCACCAGGCGGCGTCTCCCCTCCGCATCAGGCAGGCCGGCGGCTGCCGCTGGGCCGCCAGGGGGGACGGGCACCTCAGGGTGTGCTGCCCGTGGCCGCCCGGCTCCTCCTTCTGCTGCAGGTCCTCGGGGCAGCACTGCAGCAGCCAGGCCAGCTGCTGGAGGAGGGTGGAGCACTGGGCGGCCAGCGCCTGGCCGCGGCTCACCCAGACCTGCAGGGAGGCCTGGGGCGGCAGGGTGCTGCCTGGGTCCCCGCTGTGGCTTTGGAGGTGGGCCTTGACTCCCTGAACGCTGACTGTTAACCTCCTGGTGTGGAAATAAAAGGAGTGAAGACAGTTAGTATTATTATTTTTATATCAGCACCTGCCCTGCTGAAGTGTCCTTGAGCAAGACGCTGAAACCCTTCTTCATTTCATCAGTGCATCGATTATAAATTCTGCTGATTCATCTGCATCAATTTTCTTAGTGAGGTAAATAAAATGAATCACTATGACTTCACTGAATCAGAAAAGAAATGTACAAATGAACCACAAATCAAACTGAATTTCTGTTAAAGTTGCAATACTTAAAAAAGCAGAGGGTTTCAATTATAGCAGCTGAAAGCCAAACATTCACACCCCTGCTATTAGCTGTAATTAAGACAGAAGCATTAAGTCACCACAGTGTGTAACCAGCAGCGTGCGGCTGCAGACTGACCTCAGGTGAACCCACTGCTCGGTGAGCCTGGCCAGCCGTCGCCTCTGTCTGAGCAGCAGCTTGAACAGGTGGGAGGAGAAACCTCTGCAGCGCTCGATGTTCCCCAGACCGAGCTCCTGCAGCAGAACACACACTTTTCAATTTCTGCCATCTGTTTTGGCCAAGTGCATCATTTATTTGGATGTCAGAATTTACAGAGACTGCTGTGGGCGACAAAATATCTGTAACAGGTGATGCACACTCAGTTTGCAAATGTGTGGAATGAGCATGTAATTTAATAGCGGCGTCTTGCTTACATCATCCCTCTAACATTTTCACAATCATCTTTAATTTGTGCTATAAGTTGCTGCAGGTGCTACAAGTTTGTCTCCTTTATATTCTCCAGCAGACACACAGTATCTGTGTCTCACCTTGGCGGCGCTCTGCAGAGCCGTCTGCAGGGCCGTCCTCCTGGCCCACGAGCGGTAAAAATACTTCTGACATCCGTCCCACGCCGTCATCAGCTCTGTAAACAACCTGGAATTTAAAGAATATAGAAAAAAATGTTAGCTGAAAAAACCTGAAAGAACCTCCTTCACAACTAATTTGTCTGGCTGAATCTGATTTGTCACATTATTTGGTTGTATTTACGTGTTCTCGGTCTTCTCCTGGGTCTTGACAGCAGACAGGGTGGTGGTCATCTCCAGCGGCTGCATGCAGAGGGTTTCCTCTGGGTCAGCCGTCCTGGTCCAGGTTAGACCTTTACGGTACGACAGACCTAACAGGATGCAAGGAACAAAGTCAGGAAGTTAAGTAGAGAGATCAATAACAAGCTTTTCTTTTCGTGCTACTTTAAAACCGCCGGCTCTGCAAATACTTTGTTAAATTGTGCAGTAAGCTCACCGATCTCTGTGAGCATCTTGAACAGGTCGGCCAGAGCTCTCTGCTTCTGCTGCAGGATGTGTTTGACCTCGGCCTTCTGCTTCTCCTTCTCTGCCGACGTGTCGATGGTGAGGCTCTGCAGGTCCCGCAGGTTGCTGATGATCTCGCCTGAAAACACACAAAATAAGACACAGGGCTCAAACACAAACATCACTATTCAAAATAATAAGGTGGGAGAGAAATTGAAGCATTGCTAAATAAATAAATAAATAAATCAGCATGGAAGATGATTTGTATGCCAGGGATTCGGCACAGCAGCAAGGAGAATGTGCAGGTTGCAATTTATAAATTGCAGTTGTGAGTGTTGATCCAAAAAAAACATCCCATTTAGCTTTTAAAGCAGAGTCAAACAACATGGCTTTAACTGTATCTGAACTGAGGTTTTTGGTTTCTACTGAAGTGAAGTAAACGGGTTTCTTACCGGTGAAGATGTCCAGGTCTTCAGCCAGCTCAGGCACGGGGTTTTTCTTCACCAGCTGGACGCACATTTTCTTCATCTTCCTGGTCAGAACAGGCAGACGACCCTGAAGAGATGAAGCCTCAACGCCCTCCTCAGGCACCTCATTCTGAAATACACAGTTTAGTTTAGATATTTGCACAATGATAAAACAGAAAAGAAGTGATCAAAAATGGTGATAAAAACCAAAAGAGCAGATAAAGTTGCAGATACAGATATTGTTGCCCTCCTCTGTGCTGTGTGATTTACCTGTAAGTCTCTGCCCCTTCCAGGCAGGGCGCTCTTCAGAGCCTGGTGAACCCGGTGGATGGGTGTTTCCTCTGGGTTGGCGTCCACACTGTCCAGGTTGGCGCTGCTTCCCTGCTCCACTAGAGCGGGCGCAGTGGGACCGTTCAGAGCCTCCTCAAACTTCCTCACAAACTTGAAGAGAGTCCTGGGAGCCAAAATAAGGTCAGAGAAAATACTTAATTCTAGAACATATATCCCAAAGTAAATGGTGTGGCGGGGTGAATTAACAGGTGAGAGACATGATCCTCGTGATGTTTTACCGATGTGTTTTCTCCACCGACTGTTTGATGGCCCAGAAACTGACATCGTTCCACCTGGAGATCTTCACAAAGTCCTGAGGAGCAGAAATGTTCATTATAATCAAATTTATGAATATGCATGTGCCGTATACACCACTATAGACATTACATGCAAATAATACTGATATAAAGTTATTAGGATGTATTGAAAAAGGAGGATAAAAAAACTGCATGTTCACCTTGAGCTCCTTCTCGATGGGCTGTCTGAGCTGACTGATTTTGGTCTGGATGCCTTCAGAGAACTGAGTGTAGTACGTGTGCAGGTTCCACAGGAGACTGGACAAAGGCTCTGGAAAATAAGACAACAGTAAACATGTTGTCCCCCAACAAGCACAGGTCAGCTGATTAATATACATATGAACTGCTGTTTAAGGTATCATGGTGGTGGCAGACCTTGTCCGGGCTGTTGGGGAACCAGCAGCAGGTGGCAGTGGAAGCTGAGCAGCATGGTGAGCCGGGTGTGGAACTCGCCCAGAGTGGAGCCCTCCATGAAGGCCTGCAGGGTGGACGACACCGAGGACAGGGACAGGCGCTCCCCCTCCTCATCTGGACAGGATGTGCAAAACAGGAACAGGAGTTAACTGGGACAAATCCTGGCATTTTGAATTTTGTGTTATCGTCTTATGTCGGACACTTCTTTGTAAATGGGCTTATGTCTTGGTTATGAAGAAAGGAAAAGAAAATGTCGAGGTATCACATGAAACATCCTCATCATGACTTGCAGTCACTGTTGGAGCACCTGAGTTGGCGTCCATCCTCTGCTCCTCCAGGTATCTCTCAATCAGCTGGTACACAGAGAACCAGTGGCCGCTGGATTTTTCAGTGTGGCGCTTCATGGCGTTGTCCAGACTGCTCGACCAACAACTGCCATAAAAAAAATAAAATATAAAAAACAAAAATGAGAGAGAGAACAGGACAGGAACAATGTGTTTACATTTCTTATTATTTCTCATACTTCAGAGTCTCAGCTAATATAATATACTGTAGTTGTTCTTAGGGTTTCTCATTATTGTGATAAGTTTATCTGGATTTTTGCAAACAGTAAATAATCTTTAAATGAAAAATTTAAATTATAGATAACTCATGTGTCCTGATCACTGGCAGGATTTTGGCTCCCTGGCAGTCATTTCTTCCACCTTCATGTATCTAGTGAAGTACGAAAAGGTAAAATAAAGTGCTGTCTGGATTGAAAGTCCTTCTGTTTCTTACTTGAGCTCCAGTTTGCGCCACTGGATGATGATCTGGGTCACTGGTTCCAGTTCCTTCCGCAGAGAGACGGATCGGCTGGCGTTGTTCTCCCAGTCCTGATGAGAGCAGAGGAGGAGACGGTTTGAACTGACAGTTTAATGTCTGAAAATGATGCTGAGAACTTTTTAAACTTTTTTTGGAAGCTTCAAATGATTCAGTTTTGATTCAGCAAAGTTTTTTAAGGTAAATCTTTTTTCATATTTTTCAGACTTTTTAAATAAGGTGCTGTGCAAAATCCTTTTCCTACACATCAAACTGACTTTTAGATTGTTTCATTTCATTCAAACAGAGCAAATTCTAAATATTAACATCCTTCACCTCAATAAATTGACCTCAATAAATTGACTGATCCAATAGTTAAAAAATACGTCCTTTGAAATACACTGATGTAGTTGTGATGTCACTTCAAGTATCCTGCATGCAGACTCACCTGTGCTTTGCCGAGCAGGATCTCCATGCCGTTGAGGAACTTGGCCAGTGGACTCGCCAGACTGAAGGACATGATCCTCTCCATCACCACAGTCAGCTGCAAAGAAACGTGCAAATGTTTATTTTACACCCGTTGCTTTATCACTGCAAATCCCCATCAAAGAGAGGAATGCTGAATTTGGGTGGTATATTTAAAGAAAACTCCACTTTGCTATAATAATGCTGGTAAAATGTTAAAAAACATGAATCACCTGCACTAGAGCCGGGTGTTCTGGCCAGTCGTCCAGCCTCTGTTTGACCGCGGCACTCAGCTGCTCCAGGACAGGAAGACAGAGACGGGCCTGGCTCATGTTGGGCTGCTGGTAGAAGTCATACGGCCCGTCTGCGTGCACGGCCAGGCCGTCAGGACCCTCCGAGCCCAGGACGCTGTTCTGCAGGAGGGCGGCCAGGAGGAGCTGGGCGCCACTGAGCTGCTGATCCAGCTCTGCATCTGAGGGGGAAACACAGGAGCAGCTGGTGTTGATGAAATATCATCATGCAATGTCTCATTTATCATGCAATGTCTTCATTTTTTACAGCAATAACCCTCCTTCCATTTACATTTCAACTTTCTGCTGGTGCACATATTTTAGTTTTTGCACATTTAGCATATCTGAGCAAGATGAAGTGAAGATAAAAGATATGAAGGACACCAACCCATCAGATGATAGAATCGTGACATCACAGGCGTGGCGATCTGATAGGAGGAGACCAGGGCTTTGATGTGTTCTTTGCTGTGATTGGCTGGAGCGGCACTTTGGTACCAGAGGGAGCGGGCGTATCCCAGACACAGACGCTGATGGAGCTGGATCACAGTGTTCATGGCGGCTGGAGACAGGAAGCTGCTGTCACTGGACTCCTCAGGCTCCTCCTCCTCCTCCTCGAGCCCTGTGTCTCCCGGGCCCTCCAGGCTGGGCTGGGAGGTGATGTCTGCAAAGTCCTGCACGGGGGAAATGAAACTTTTGTGAAATGTGTTGTTCACTTGACTGTTTTTACTTGCAAAAAGCAATGCTTGAATAAATAGTTTATTATTGTGTCATGCATCACAAATGATGCCCAACACACTTGGGATAATATAATCTATTTTTGTGAGGTAGGTCTAGAGCATTTTTGGTGTGTGGCAAGCTTTTAACATTTTGAACTTGGCTAAAAAAAAACTAAAAAAAACACATCATCCTTCCAAAGTTATGTCAAATTCACACAGGAGGTAATTAAACATGATATCTGAGTTGACTTTATTTTTAATTATAACTCAAATTTGCTGTGACTTGCCTCAATTAGGCCAATCACGTGTCCAAGATGCATCCTTCCTCTACGTTTTCTCAAAATTAGTCTTATAGTGTCAGCTGAGATATAATTTTTAATGGACAGACAGACAGCTCAGTCCATAGTCGTCATACAGCTGTTGTGAAATACCTTGTTGAACTGAGGGAAATGGCGTCTGAAGTCCCTCTCCTCCTGCTCGTCCTCAGTCAGGCCCGAGCCGTGCAGCCGGCTGCGATGGCGGTACAGACTGGCCTCCAGCTGCTCCTTCTCTCTCCTCCGTCTCTCCTGCTCATCCCACTCGTTCACCAGAGCCTGCAGAGCAGCACAGCACGGTCAGAACAGCTGGACACGGCAATGTTGTTTATTCAGTTTGGAAAAATGGAAGAAAATAGCACCACTCAGGGATCTCATTGTACGTCAAATGGAAGATTTACAGACTTTTCCAAGACTTTCCATTACTAAAGTGTTGAATTTTAAACATACTTCAGATTCAGAGCTTTTATTTAAGTTTATTCTGTTTTATTCTGCATCTGCATCTATCTTTTTTTCTTTTTTTTTTTTTTTTATTGACGCTGACAGAAGTTCATGATATTTTATGACTTATCCCAAGAATTTATCGATTTCCTTCTATCGTAGAAGTCTGGAACAGATTTTTTAAAATTCCATAACTTTCCAGGAAATACACATCTGTAAATGTACAGACTCAAAATGACATAGAGGATCAATGCATTAGCAAGACGTCAGACATTTCTCACAGAAATCACAATCACATCCTCTTACCTGACAGATGTGCCTGAAGAGGTTTTGCGTCTCCTGGCTGAACTCTCCGGTGGACAGGGCGTGGCACTGCACGTACAGCAGAGCGTTCAGGAGCAGCGTGGAGGACTGTGGGACCACGTGCTGCGAGTCCTGCTGCGGCAGAAGCTTCACCAGCGCCCGCAGGACGTCCATGCAAGACCTGGAGCACAGGAAGTCGGCCCGGGCCAGGTAGGAGGGCAGGCTGGGCGACAGGGAGGGGAAGGCCAGCAGGCAGGACACCAGTTTGGGCAGGCCGGGCACGGGCGTGAGCGAGGCGGCCACCTGGGACGCCACGAGCCTCATGCCGTGCCGGAGCTGGAGGATGCCGGTCCGCAGCGGCCCCACCACGTCCGGGTACATGGGGTAATCCTCCTGCAGCCTCTGTGAGAAGCGGTGCTGCGAGTTCTGCCACACGGCCTCCTCCTTCAGCAGGCCCTGGATGGCCGACCTGGACTTGGAGGAGGATCCCTGCAGGGCCTTCAGCAGGTGGGACAGCAGGTCCTCCACGGCGGAGGACTGGCCGATGCTGCAGAGGTAGTGCTGCAGCTCCTGGAACAGACGGCCGTACTGAGGCTCGTGGGGCCGGCAGGCCTGCTTCCTGGAGAGCTCGGCGATCTGCTCCTTCACCTGCTGCATGCGGATCCAGAGGTACCTGGATCAAGGAGCCACAAAACAGACAAAATGTTAAAGACACGGGCCAGGTCAGAGCTGAACGGGACCCACATTTTTCTCTTTTACCATTTCTAGATGGAATTAGTCTATTACAGATGCTGGGCCTCTCCTAGGAGGCGTCAAACAGTTTCAGGGGAAGTTCAGAGATGGAGGGTAAATAAACAGATTTTTTTATCAATTATCATAATGAGACCTAAATTCTTAAATTATATGGTGCTGATTGTTCTGAAGTGGATTACTTGGTGGTTGGTTCTCACCTGATTCGCGGGTGCTGGAAACCATCAGTGGTGCTGCTCTCCTCCAGTGCGGCTCCAGTCATCAGCTGAGACGACAGGCTGCGTCCTCTCCACTCCTCCTGCAGCAAAGCCAGCTGGGAGAGACAGAGACCGACATTGTTTTTTTAACCAGGATAAAATGACCAGGTCCAATTCCAATTTTGAAAGGGATTATGGAAGTTGTGTGAAAAGAGAGTCCTCCTCACCTCCTCCTGAGCGTAGTTGAGCTTGTAGGCCCTCTTCACTGCTGGGTCAAATATAGTCTGTGGTGTCCACACCTTGATCTGCAGCAGGCCCATGTTGACCCAAAACACTCCAGAGCGGGCCAGCAGGTTGGTGCCGTGGACTTTGTTCTGGACGTACTGCTGCAGGCAGGTCATGCAGGCCTCCAGAAGGCCCTCGGGGAGCAGGTTCGGAGGCAGGAAGTCTCTGAAAGCCGTCTGGATCTCCTGGGCGGCGATCAGAGGGTCCTGGTCCTCCACCAGGCTCTCACAGCTCTCCATGTAGCCCTCCTGCAGGCTCGGGGGCAGCAGGTCGGCCATGCTCTGCAGCTGTCGGCGCAGCACCATGCCCTGCAGCCTGAAGTCTGTGCCCCTGAGAGACATGAGGGATTATCAGATCCAAGAATGAAAATGGACATGAGCGCACAAAAAAGCATCTTTAAGGTCTGAGATGAGCTGTGTGCTTGAAGTCGTGTGATCGATTAAGACACACAGATTTTCAGACTTATTTCAACCTCTGTACTAATGCATATGATGCCGTCTGGACTATATTCTCACAATGAACCTTGGGACTTGCCATTTCATCACCAAAGTTGAAAATTATGGTCTAAAATTACATTAATGTGTACATTTTTCCTATTTTTTGAAACTTTTTTGTGAAGCTTCCCAACTTTTTAGAGCTTTGAAATAATTGACTGCAGTTTTTGCACTTGTTTCACATTTTCCATAGTCCTGCTTCACTCTGTAATCTACAACATGCAAAAGTAGGGGATTACAGCTCTCTCTGTGTCTCCTACCTGAATTCAGCCAGGGCAGGGATGGCCATGTTGTCCCACAGCACAGCAGTGATGTCCTGGAGCTGCTGCACCCGCTCCCTCCACTCCCCCAGGGTGACGTGGGAGGAGGAGAGGAGGGCTGATCCCGAGGGGTCCCACCGCCCTCTGATGTCACTGCTGCTCAGCACTCCCAGCATGCACCGCGACCACACGGCTTTACTCAGCAAGGCCGGACCCTGAGGAGGACATGGACACTGTTCACAAGGCTTTGTCACAGTTTATTAAACCACAGGGCAGCACATCTCAACAGGGAGCCATTTCATTACAGAGCTGCAAATATTCTTATTAAAATTAAATTAAATCTTATTAAGGACAGATGATACACATGACCAGTACCATGTTGTCTGCTCCGTGGTGTGACCTGATAACTGTCTGGGCTTCAGGACTCAGCGGGTCCCACTTCAGCCAGCGGTCGGGGTCAGAGGTCACGCTGCTGGTCCACAGGGCAGCCAGAGCCTCCGACAGCAGCTCACACCACACAAACTGCAGCTCCTCTGTTGGCTAAAGAGGTGAAATGCAGCACTTAGTATGCAGGTGATTTCAACTTAAGATTTTGTACTGCTTTTGTATTATTTTCATACTCTTATTGCACACATTTTCAAGTTGTAAAACTGTGATATTTTGCAAAAGCACTAAATCATGAGGTAGTAAATCATTTCTTGACATATCACACATTATCAGTCCCAAATACGGCTGGAAACCCGACATGATTCCTACTCACCCTGTCACTGCTGAGCAGGAACCAGAGCGGCTGCAGCTGACTGACGTTCATTGGAGTCGACTGAAGGCAGAAGCGAAGGTGTCTGGACAGCTCCCGACGCAAACTGTCCTCGGCCTCCTGGTCTCTGTGCATGAACAGGAACAGATCACAAAACAGTTAGGGCTCTCTAAATATGTTCAATCTATTGTTGCTTGTCGTTTTGGGAGGGAGGGAGGAGGTTTGAGATGCCTGTCATGGATCAGCGGGTTTGTTGCATTAATGGGATTGAAAGGAAATACTGAGAAACAAATTTATGTTGTTTTGAAGCTTTACCCCTGTGTGAGCGCCAGCTGCAGCAGGTCTGTGCTGAGTCGCAGCTGGTTCAGAAGAGCCAGTTCCTCCATCAGAGGCCACAGCTGAGTCCTGCGGGTGAGCTGCTGCAGCTCCTCCCTGGACAGACGGACGCCGTCCCCTGGCTCCTCCCCGGACATCGGCTGCACCTCCAGCAGCCCGCTGGAAGTCATCTGACTCTGCTGCTGGTCCACACAGGACACCAGCCTCGCCAAGATTCCTGCAACAGAGCAGCAATAAATATGTCGCCCCCCCACGAATGATGAAGTCCACATCTGGCTTAATCAGATGTCTTGCTTTAAGACATAACTGCACTTTCCCCTCTAGGCCAGTCTGTGTAAATGTGAAGCTGGACTGCAGCGTTGAAATGCATCACTTCCCTAAGAATGTTCAAACTGGATCAGTGGTGCCTGAGTTATTGTCCTTGACGCATGGATGAACAAAACAAATGATGTGCTAATGTGAAAGTTTCTGTCATCAAAGTCATCTTGAAATGCCAATGGACATCAAGTTTTTGTTCCAAAGCAAAAATTATGGAGCCATTTTTTTAAAGCCAGAAATTGCAGCATCTGGTAAAGTAATCACTGACTCACTGACAACCCTGTCAATATAAATTATATTATGGATGATTTGCCCTTAGGGTCAGCGAATATTTCTATGCATTTTCCCTTAAAGGAACAGCTCACTCAAAATACAAGAAATGAAGATATTCTTTGGGAACTACTTCCTGCCTCAATGAGGACAAGTAGAAACAGTTTGCTGCTGTTGTTCAGCAGAAAATAGTTCCCAACAAAACTCGGTGTGTTATGTTGGGTATGTTAAGCTGTTCACATGTAAATTTTTGATGGTTTGACAGGGAAGACCATGACAGACTGGAAACCAAATCACACAGAAACTATCTGGATAGATTGCACTAGGGTACATGGGTACATTATTTGTATTTTGGGTGAACTGATCCTTTAAATATCACACTTGAGCGCCCTGTGATGAATGAAGGAAAAAAAAAAAAAAACTAGGTCTTTCTGT
>OMLF01029323.1:40631-50649 GCA_900302615.1 Holocentrus rufus
TCTGGTCTTTCTGTGGCACAAGCTTACCAGACTTGTGGGGGTCCAGCTGGTTGTTGGCCAGCAGGACCAGGCCCCAGGCCTCCAGCAGGCTCTCCTTAGTTTCGAGGCCCAGGCCGGCACCCTGAAGCCGGACGAGCTCCTGCCTCCACAGGCTGCTGGTGCCGTCCAGCCGCAGGTCGCTGACGTCCAGCGCTCTGCTCAGGGCCCTCAGCCGGGACGCACATTCAGCCACTGACTCCAACTGGAGAACGATAGACAGACGGAGAAGTGTTAACAAGAAACAGATTCAAATGACACAGCATCAGATGTGAAATCAATAGTTAAGTTTTGCAAATAAATTGTTAATGTTTTATTAACAGCAGGAAAAGGTTTGTGGCATTAGGGTAATACAGGTAATGTCAGACCAGCTGTCAATATGCAGATTCTCTCCTGTGATTGATTAGTTATATGAGATAGATAAACCAATTAAGTGACAATTCATCCACTCTAAAAGCAATAAACCATATTGAGTACAAAAACTGGAGCAAAACCACACAGTAAAGAGGAAGTGATGCAGTTTCTTCCCACCTTGAATGGAAGAGCTTTTCCCAGGTTTTTCTGGATGCCTTTCAGAGCCGAGGCCACAGGGACCGGAGTGGACAGCACAGTCTGGATCGCTGCAGACACGGTCTGGAGCTCCTGCTGTCCTCTGGAGTGCAAAGGTAATTGAAATGTGGACTTTAAAAATTAAAATTCAAACATTAAAGATGAATATTTACTTATTCATCATTTATCCGCTGAGGAAAAGAAAGAATGCAGCTGTGTTTATATTCAACACTTCTGGTCATAATCCTTACTCGAAGCTCTCGGCGGCGTCTCCCAGCAGGAGCTGAGGCAGCCTCAGGATGAGGTGTTTCTGGACCCACTGCCAGTGCAGAGACAGGACGGAGACGCCCTGAGAGTCGGCCGGCAGCGTGTTGCAAACGTCCCAGAAACGATCCCGCCACTGCAGCAGCTGCAGGATCTGCAGAAACGCACACACACACACACACACACACTTAAATTAAATAAAAAAGAACTGCCTTCTTATTCATGATTTTAGAATTATGTTACCCAAATGCATTTTTTATCTTGCATTTTTTGTTAATTTTATTATTATTATTAACTGTAAACAGCTTGTAATTGTAATAATAATGATAACATAACATTAGTAATAGTAATTTATATAATATATTTTAATACATTATGTTAAGATAAATACAACTGTCTATCTTGTGAAATTAGTACTTGTAATAGTAGTACTTGAAATTAGTAGTAACTGTAGTGGAAGTAATCGGTAAGTAGTAGTATTTCCCTAAAAGTGGACTGATGTGAAGTGAGTCTAGTGGGAGGACGGAGGACTCACCTCGAACATGATGTGGTCTGAGATGTACGGCTGCCCGCTCTGCACCGCCTGCAGTGTGAACGAGTCCCACAGGTCGAAGAAGGTTCTCAGGTGCATCAGAACCGGGTGAGGCAGGTGGCCGATGTCCACGCTGCCTGTGAGGACAGGAAACACAAGCTGCATGATCATCTGTCTCAATTATACACTGTGCTTGGCTCTCTGATGGTCCTGTGTAGCTCAGTTTCTCAATCTCAAACATGCATTAACACTGCATCAGATTTCCCTTTTCTTTAAGATTTTTTCCACTTGTGTCTCTGCGTACCTTTGCTGAAGGCTGTAGCCAGTCTCAGGGCACAGTTCTGTGCAGACAGATTGATGGCGCAGGTGCAGATGACAGACCGCTCCTCTCTGTCCATCATCAGGACAATCCTGCCAAACAAAGAGAAAAGAAATAATCACACTACAGGGAACTGGTTGTAGATTTGACAGCTGGAAGAAATCCTCTATCATTTTCTACAGGGTTTCATAGGCATTTTCCATTCTCTTTCCTCACCATCAGCTCTTAAGTGGACCAGACAGATTCTGTCTGATCTGCAATGTTTAGCATCATGTTGTTGTCTCTTGCAAATTAAAGGTTTCCTTAACCTGTATTACTGCTGACAGATCAGCAGACTAAGTTGACCTCTGTCCTCCTACCTGTTGGCGACGGCGTTCAGAGCCTCCAGAAACTCCATGTATCGCTCCTCATCCTCAAAGTTACACTTGTTGGCAAGAATGTCCAGGTACTGTTTGTTCCAGCGCATGTCCACCAGAATCCTGTATTCATCTGACAATGTAACACAGGACAGTTGTTAACTTGGAGGAACAGACAGGAACATTTTTTTATTTGTTCAAAGATGATTTTTGGTCTTTGTTTGCAATTTGAGCCAACTGCAAAACTGCACTGTCTGGTGATTACGTTCTAGACTTATTCTTGCTCAAACAGGCTACTAAGTGTATTTAGTCCCCTCATTTTTGAGGAAATGTGTGTCATGACTGTAAGGGAAAAATGCCTCATGGCAGAAGAAGGAAACCAAAGCCAGTTCACCTGTGCTGTGAGGTTGGAGAAGCTCTGTGAGGGATTTTCCCTTCACTGCAAGTTTGCTGCTGAACACGGCCTTCAGGGCTCGGTTTCCTGCCTCCACCTGGACCAGCGCTGGATCTGAAACAGTCAACAGGCTCTTTATTTTAGGGTTAGAAGCAGCAGTTGTTTCAGACAGGACTGAACAAGTTTGAAAAAATAGAGGATAAAATGAAAGATATGTTGCTCAAAAAGGAGCATTTCACCAACCAGGGGCGTATTTGTAGCTCTTCCCCAGGTGAGAGAGCCAGCTGCTGCGGAGGATCCAGTCTCCATGCGTGGCTCTCTCAGTGAGGAGGCGCACGGCGGTGGGAATCAGCCTCAGAGCGTCTCCATCCTCTAGGTCCACCACTCCTCCAGAGAACAGCAGCCCCTCATGAACGCCGCTGCTCTGCAGCGCCCTCTGCAGGTCACTCAGACTGAGAGGACGATTCCTGTGTGAACACAATCAGCGTTGTATATCTGTAATGTTTTAAAGGTACAATCTGCGACAATCTGCAACATTTTCATATGATATGACATTTTCATATGAAATGATTATATGTTATAATGTAGTATATTATGGAAGATTTGCATTTTCTATTTTTAAAGCTACTAAAGGGGAAATTAAGGGAAAATCAGAGTTCCAGGGTTTGCCCACTACACTGCAGACTCCTTTGACCCCCGAGTCGTACCTCTTGCCCTGCAGGCTCAGTGTGTTGAGGCAGAAGGAGAGGACCTGTCCGTCTCGGAGGACGGAGGAGAAGCAGGAGTCCTCAGTGGAGAGCAGAGCGGAGGGGAAGCCGTCGGGCCAGACGCCGGCACACAGCAGCCCGCTGCCCCAGTCCTCCGTGTCCAGGATGGCCAGGTGCTGCTCGATCACCTGCTGCGCCTGCTGGACGGACAGAACGCAGCGTCTATGAAATCCTGCCCTTCTTTTCACATCAATAAATCATTTCCACATTCATTTTGAGACATTCATGTGGAATCCAACCAACGAGAACGTCCCCAAGAAGACTGACAGCCTCGACTCTGCATATTACATTTTGTGCCACTCTGTTGGATTTGGCAGCAGATCTGCTGGAAGAGTTTCTCTCGGTGGCAGATGGTGGAACAAATGAAAAGCTGACAGAAAAATTCACTTTAAACATGTTTATGCTTTTCAGTGAAGCCAAAGAGAAACTATGCAGCCCAACACCATGAGGGAGGAGGGAAACCGAATAATAGCCTCTTTTTTGTGATGAAAATACAAAACTTTTTATTGGAAATGCAGCCTTAGTTTTGAGAACAATGAGCTGAAATCATCAATAGACCTGCAAAGTGCTGCCGTCACTTCATGGGTTTTTGAAACACTTTGAGATCCTTTTGTTTCTAGTTTGCTGCAAAAATTAAAAGGCTTTATGGATCCTGTGAGCCAATGAATCTGCTTTGTAAATATACTGACTAATATAGCTTGAAATAACATAACGTGGTTATTACACATTTTAATATATTTATGAATTTATTCAAATCATTTTGATTTGAAAATACAAGTTATTCTGAAATTAAAAAAGCCATTATAGGACTCCATTGAAAAAGAGCGGTCAAGGTGAGGGTCAGTAGATTAAAGCAGACATCAGTGATGAACAGAGCATTTCTTTATAATTCATTTGATGCTTGTCAGTGGAGACAATACAAGTGTAGCAGAAGGGGAAACTCTGTCAAAGGGGGTGCTGGTACCTTCTGGCTGGCGGTGGTGCGCTGGCAGAGGGAGTACGCCTCCCCACAGGCGTGCTGCAGGGCGCTGGGCAGATCCACGCCTCTCTGCAGCTGACAGGACAGCAGGGCGGCGGCGTGGAGCAGCGAGGCCACAGAGGAGGCAGGCGAGTCTGAAAAACAGCAGGAGGGTTTTATTAAATCTGCAGACGGAACTGAACTGATCCATTACGGCACAGTAGACCAGCTAATCTGGATTATTTCTGTTTCGATGACACCTTTTTTTTATTTGTCTTGACTTTTGAATCCTGCATTTATGCTATTTTTGCAATATTTCAAATATGTTTTCCTAAGGGCTTTTGAACGGGTGTCATATAAGTTTATTACTCCCGAGAGAACTGTGGAATCCTTCAGGTGAAGAGAAAACATCACAGAGCATCACCAGAATTTGAGTTATGAGGTGACAACAACAATATGATGACACTGACAGGTAAATAAATCTTCCATGCAGAAACAAAGCCTCCTCTGCTCACCCCAGATAGCAGCTTTGATGCTTTTGTGGATCTCGATCAGCAGATCACACACACAGTCTCCAGTCACTCCTGCAGTGTGAAGCACCGTCTTCAGGTCCAGCGTGTCCCAGCAGACTCCTTCATGTTCCCCCGGGATGTAGATCTCCACTCCTCTGTTCCTCATGGCTCTGGAGATTTCTCCGTGCACGGGGTCCATGGTCAGGAACAACCTGCGGAGTCGTGCATGATGGTTGGACCTCGAATAGCTTTTAATAGTCTGATGTGCAAAAAGTGAACTTGTTGTGATTCGTACGCTACCTGAAGTTGGGGTGTGGGATGATTTTGGGGGTCGTTCCGTCGATGACGCCGCGCTCGTTGATGGTCAGAGCTCCTCCAGGCTCCAGCAGGGCGTTGAGGCGATCCAGTACAGAGGCGCTGAGAAAACAACACACGATTGAGTCAAACACCAAAAATGTTTTTTCAGGATTGTCTCATTGATCTCTGGAGGTCTAACTAAATACAAGACTCCATTTTCCAGTTTAAAATCTGAATTTAAACAGTTTCCAGACCATAATTTCTGGATTTTAAGTCATCTGTGCTTTGGGATGAACCAACAGCTTTTCAAACTTCTCAAGATGAGCAATTCCCAAACTTTTCTAGACCCTAGAAATTACCAAAAAAAATTCCATACATTTCCAGACTTTTCAGATATTGATAAGAACCGCGTAACTATTTCTATAACCAGATAAAGGAAAGTTTCTGATATTCAAGATATTTCCTTCTGTAAGATTTGTGAGTAGATTAAGTAGATTTCTGGTTAGATCTTTGACCTTTTAGTTTTATGGAGGGTGTGATGGCATTCAAACATTAAAACCTTGTAAAACCAATACAAAAAAAACATATCTTCCTAAATCCAAAAGAAAACCCAGACAGACAGGCAGACAGATGAATAAGTAACACGCGCTGCCTTTTCCTCACCTGCAGAAGTTGACGTTGTCCATCAGCAGCCAGTCACCAGCCTGCAGGGCCTGGACCAGCATCCCGTCCAGCCACTCGAAGCCTCCATTGGTCCAGCCGTCCTCCAGCTGGGCCAGACGCTCCTTCAGCAGCGTGAAGTCCATCTGCAGCTTGGACATGTCTGCAGGACGAGCCACAACGGACACCGGACAAGATTCTTATACCTTCAGCCTTAGTTAATACCAGCTCTTTTCTTTTTAAAGCCTTTGATCAGACAGCAGAGGGATTACCTGTGAACACCTTCAGTTTGGTGTTGAGTTTCTGCAGCAGGAGGATGATCACCTCCAGCTTGTTCAGGGCTTCGGAGTTGACCGTCCCGCCGGTCCGCTCCAGCCCCTCCTCCTTCAGCCAGCGGCAGAACAGGCCCCAGGTCTTCAGCAGGAACTCCGTGTCCTGGATGCCGACGTCCAGCGACATCAGGCCGCGCCTCGTTACCATGGCGACTATGTAGTCCACGCTTTCCAGCACTTGTTGCCAGGGCCGCATGATATCCACCTGAGTGATGTGGACAGATGTTTAGAAAACGTTTATCACTCATAGGTGTTGGAAAGTTGGCAATAATCATAGTTATTCTGATACTTGTTTGATAAATTTCTGTGAAAACTGAAACTCCATTTAACTGCATAAGGTAAACTCTCATGTCATGCTTCAAATTTTCAAAAAAAATTTGAGGACAAACTTAAATTAAAACCAGCTGGCACGGCAAGCCAGGGCTGCTAATGATTATTGCAATCATCAATCTATTGAATATTTTTTAATTAACTCATTAATCCTATAAAGTGTCTATAAAGCGTCAAAAAATTATGACAAATGCTCCTCGGAAGTTAGCAGAGCTGAAAGTACTATCTTCATATTTCTTAACCTGACCACCAGCCAAAAAATGAAGAAAAATAAAAAAGAAATAAAGAAAGAAAGTATTAATTTTACAATGATATTAATGGAGAAAATTAAAAGCTGGAATCAGCAAGTGTTTGGAATTTTAACTTCATGTTTAACTGTTTATCAGTATTGTGATAAATTAATTTTCTGTCAATCGCCTAATTGATTGATCAACTGATCATTTCATCACTTTTTCAGCAATCATTTAAGCCTCAAACTAGCTTCAACAGTATTCTCTTGTTTCAGTGGGCGGAGCCAACAAGCCAAAGGACTAATCAGAGACGTTTCACCCTCTCATGATGTCACAAATTCCAGCCAACAGAAAACTTCAAAGCGTGCATGTATCTGTTTCACGCTCACCTGCTCGAAGCCTCCCAGCAGCTCCGTGGTGTCCATGGCGCTGTTCATGGCCATGACCCTGAGCCGGTGGCCCGTCAGCAGAGCCAGCAGCCTCACCAGGCTGGTCTTCCCGCTGGCTGTGGGGCCGACCAGTATGGACATCCAGCCCATCTCCACACACTTCATCAGGGACTCCAGGGGCCGCAGGGCCTGGTGGGTGATGGACAGCGGGGGGTCCAGGGCCACGGGGGCTCCACCGCTCCGCTGCAGGACCGAGAAACCCACCTGGAAGGGAAAACAAGATGCGAACGAAGAATGAGAAGGGATCCTTGTTATCTTTTCAAAAGCAGACAAAACTCCCTCCAGGATCTAGTTTGACAAACCTGCAGATTGAGCGGAGTGATATGGAACTGCCGTGACCCTGTGTACGGCTCAAAGTCTTCTCCAAACACCTTCCTGAAGACCGACAACACCTGGGTGGGACAGGAGATGTTTCATTAGATTTTATTCCAATATTTTCATTGATTATCCCACAGGTTATTTAGTATTAAAGGGTTAAAATAGCACACCTGGGCCTTGTCTGCCTCGGTCCTCATCCTGTCAGAGTAGACCAGGGCCACATGCTGTCCCGGGTTGAAAAATCCAGGCGACTGGTCGGCCTGCATCAGCTGACACCAGCGAAACATGTCGCGCAGGTTGAACTCCCAGGGGCTTCCTCTCTGACCCCACTGACGCTCCACTGACACTTCCTGAGCGAGCTGAGAGAGGGGGGGCGGCGAAGAGGTGAAGACCAGAAAAAAAAGAGTCAAATTCCAATGATGATATAATACAGAAAATGTGTTGTCATTGCTTTATGAAGAGTGAAGAGTTCTTTAAATACTTTTCCAGAATTTTTGTGTTTCCAAATGAGTTTAGGTTGCAGAGAAAAAGGTAAACGAACATATTGAGAAACACTCTGAAATAGAGGCATAAAAGAAATTTACCTTGTTATTAAACTCCACCATTTTAGCGATGATTTCATCGTCAATGTTTGGGAAAATGGAATCTCCAATGAACTCCATGTCTTTCCTGGTGAGCTGGTCCACAAAAACCTGGAAGCACAGCAGCAAATTAGATTTGAACACATGGAACCAAACTCTATTATAAAGAAACTGATGAATCAAACAAATGAGTATGTACATAAACATATAAATACTGAGCAAACAAGTGCAAAATAAATAAAATAAATAAACAAGCACAAAATAAAGCTAAAATTATTTTTTCTATTAAAATGACATACATAGGTTATACTTTTCATTATCAGTTTGAGTCTATCTGTGATGCTCTGTTCTTGAATCCCTGTGTTTTAAGTGGTGAACTGGTTTGTGGGCATCAAATGGGGCTGGTGGACAAAGTGCAGGGAACTTATAGCAATAATAATAATGGTGAAAAGCTGAAAGAAAAGAAAGCTGATCAAACCACGCAACAGACGTTTTAATAAACAATAAATAATAAATAAACATCAGTGTTATTTACTTGAGTGAATCTGTTGAGGAAGGACTTGGGCAGGCCCTTGCGCCCGCCGCCTTGTGTGAAGGGATTCTGGCAGCCGAAGATCTTGGTCTTCTCGTGCTGGACCTGGAAGCTCATGCCCAGCTCCGGGATGTAGATCTCTGCTCGGTGGTCGAAGCAGGCGTTCAGGCCCTCCAGCACCGACTGGGAGGCCAGGTTCAGCTGTCAGCACAAGAAACACAGACATGAATCAGTCTGATCTCACTGGGTGTTGATTTTAATTTGTTCTAATCAATCGAACTCAATATCTACCAACCTGACTATGGATCTACCTATCAGAACACTAAAGAACACTTAAGGAATATGAAAGTCAACATAAATCTGTGACATGTTTTCTAAAATATCTATTTTGAGGTATTTAGCAATATATGACCTCTTCTGACCTCTAGTGGTGATCAGCAGGAATCACATCAATGAAAGAACTTTTCTCCTCCTCTCCTCATCTGTCACAAATTGCTCAAAACTAATCAATTATTACCATTTTGTACAACCCAACTGCAAAAATCTTACTTTTTGTTCCAATACCCAGAAAGGAAAAAAAACACCATTTATGTGTGAAAATGAAGCTTCAATCCCCTGTGCCTGCAGTGGTGGATGGTCTGCTTTGTTTTTAGGGTTTGTAAGCTAAAAAAAAAACGTTCCAAGCCCTGAAACCCGCTGTGCAAAAACCTCAAAAACATCAACACTGGAAACCGGCTGGCCAACAGTCCGTACCTCATCCAGGACGATCCAGTGTCCCGCCTTCAAAGCAGCCAAAAGGGGGCCATCCCGCCAGGCAAACTCTCCCCCCTTCCCTCCCTCCACCGGCAGGTCTGTCCCAAACAAGTCCGTCACATCCTGCCAGAGAGAGCCGGGGCATACGTTTTGTAGAACAAACTCAAAAACTGTCAAAATGTTCTTTTCCATTTTCCTTTCTTTCTCCTTTCACCACATGAAAATCAGCCCACAGCACAATCTAAAGTCAAAACGCCATAAGCGGCTCTTACCGTTTGCTCTGAGAGGTTGATTCGGACCAGATGGTTCCCAGAAGCCTTTGCCAGCGCTGCAACCAGGCTGGTCTTACCCACGCCAGGCGAGCCCTCCAGCAGCACCGGCCTCTGCAACTTCAGTGCCCGCAGGAGCCTCTGGGCGTTCACCGCCGTGGTGCCGGCTGCGATGGCGTAGTCCGACAGGCTGCGGCTCTCACTCTGAGGCCCTGGATGGAAATAAACATGCTGATTATAACACCCGTTTCATGCAACCATCTCTCTGCTTCATTGCATACTGGTATTTGTTTATGGCACAAGAAGGGAAACGTAATTCTAAAAAAATAATGGGTAAAATAACTAAGAATATAACTTGCAGCCATGTTTGTCATGTGATTGCAACCATGAGGAAATGAAGTGCATAACATTTCATCAGTGATATAAAGCCATGACAGGTGAAGTCCGAACCTAAAGCGATGTAGAAAGGGTCGATGCCAAAGAAGTCGTCGCCCCACTGCGGTTCCCTGGGCAGGCTGGTGTCGTAGACCCGCAGGGCGTCCAGCATGTCCTGGTCCAGCTTGGTCATCTTACTGAGCCG
>OMLF01029328.1:16405-27562 GCA_900302615.1 Holocentrus rufus
TTTCAGTGAGTCTTTCTCATAAGTGATCTTGTCCCTTCTGGTGTCGAGTGTTTCAGTAGTTTTCAATGGTTTTCTTTCTCTCATGCCCCAAATGAAAAAAGAATAAATTGTTTTCAAGCAAAGGATTTGGAGACATTCAGCATCTGGCCTTGTACGTGTTGTGTCTGTTTTTAAGAGTATTATTAAAAGAAATTTTAAAATAAAATAAAATAAACAGACAAAAGCCTTTTCTGTCCAGGGATAAAGTTTTGTTCCAAAACGAGATCTCTACTATAAAAAAAGACAGCTTTTCTTCCAAAGTGATTGTTGTCATCAAAGTAAAGCACGTCACTATGAGTGAATGATTCTTAGAAATAGTTTTACTCCCAAGGTATCCATATTGTATGTTTTTCCAAATATATTGTCAGGAATTTCAGGCAGCAACATTTTTCCAAAACAATTTTTTTTTTTTTATTGTGTACATTTCTTTGTGTGTGTTTGTGCGCTCATGTGTGTGTCTTTCCAATCTTCAACCAAATATTTTAATGAAATATGAAACTATCGGGTTGCAACGGTATGAGATTTTCATGGTGTGGTAACAGTCACAGAAAATATCACGGTATGACGATATATAGTATTACACAATTATTATTATCAGTTATAATGACCCCTTAAGGAATGATTTTTTTTCTTTTTCCTTTTTTCCCCTGAATAAACACACATGAACTTAAAACCTTTTTTTTCTTTTTTTAAATAACACTATTATGGTAGAATTCAATACTGTAGATAAACAAATGTACATGTTACAACCATCAATTTGAAACATTGTTGGTTTAAGATTTAGTGACTCTAAGAAAACAGCACAATGTCACCACATAATGCAAAGCATCAAAGCGCAACACTTTCACTGCTGAGGTCCTTATTCATTTTCCTCTTGTTTTTTTTGTTTTTTTTTGTAACCTGTCACTTTGATTTCCAAACCAATACCCCACAAAAACTTTGCTTTGGGCATCCTTTGAATGCAACTTCAACCATGACATTGATTTCCTTGGCTTCATAATTATCTCCACATGTTACTGTACTACTGTATTTCATGTTCAGAAGTGGCTGGGCACATCCTGGGCGAGTGATTATAGCAACTGTAAGTAAATTAGCTGTGAATAAGACCCTTTTAAATAGTGCAATAGTCAAAGACACCCTGCTGCTTAATACTGTAAACCTTCTCACTGATCCAACAGTGGAGTCTATAGCAACAGGAATAAAGTACACACTGCCACACTGTCAGCGGCACAATGACTAATGCACTACTTTGATCGAACATAACATTTGTACAACTCTCATTCCATTTTAATACTTTTACACTGTATGACATTTGGAGCAGCATTAATAAAAAGAAACAGACCAGCAGTGTGTCATTTTACTTTTGATTTTTCATTTTGTCTCTTCTGTGAATTGAATCTCTTTTTTTTTTTGTGATAAAGCAGGAAATGCGAGATGAAGTTCAAAATGTGCTCTTCTGTCTGGGGAGAGCGAGCTTCTTGTAAGAATCATTGCGTTTGACAAACTTAGAAAATGCTGGTGGGGGTATTTCATGTAAACAATAGCTGCCGAGGTGAGGAAATATTAAAAAATTGGCTGTGAAAATGGTCTGTGACTATCAATCTCAAATGCCACTGAATAAAACATGAACAAGTCTTATTTTATTTTGAAAAAACCTGTATTAAAAAAAGTAATTTGTTTATCAGAGGTTCCTCTGTTGGAGATATGTTTGACAGCCAGATGTCTATTAAATGGCATTCAAAAGACACTTTGAAGCACGACAGAAAAATGACCGCGTTTCATTTTCAAATGTTTTCCACATGTTTGAAGTCATGTATGCTGCACCGAAGCCATGCCCCGTATTCAGATAGCCTCAAATGAATGCCTCGCGTGAATGCCCAACGTTCGCTGCTTTTTTAAACGCGCTCTCTAAATTGAATTGACTCGACTATTTTGTTGCATTCGGCCCCTGCGTTTTAAAAATTGCAATCATTATGTTGCGCCTCTCGTTTCCCAAGGTCTGTCTCAAATCGCCCAAACTGGGGGACCAATTGTGTAAATTTGAGAAAATTCCTCTCCCGAGCCTTGGACTAATAAGAGTAATATGTCGGAGTCTCGTGGGAATGCATCACTATTATTGGAGCAGAGAAACCCCAACAAAAACACGCACACACACGCACACACACCTCTGCAGACTGTTTACTGTATAATGGGTGTGACAGGTTAGCCTAGCCCAACTCTGAGGTCATCGGGGGTGTTTCCTACGAGGTATGACAGTTTTACAACCAAAGTGCTCAGACACGGATTGCTTTTGACGTTATAGACTGCTGCTCTCTCTCACTCTCTCTTCCTCTCTCTCTCCCTCCATCTTTTACTGTCTTTGAAACGCTCACACTCAACTATTCCCTCTCTCATTTCCTCTCCCTCTCTCTCACACACACACGCACGCGCACAGCCACATAGAAATTATATCGAGCCATTTTCAGCTGGACTCAAAGAGGCCTCTTGAGCATATTTTAAGCCTAAGGTCTTAATCTCTTATAATAGGCTTCATTGTGGAAGTCTAAGAATCCCATGTTTCTTTCTAACTAGCTCTCCTTAGGAAGAGCCAGTTTGTGGCGATACTCTAACAGGCATTAAGACAACAAAGTACCATGGTGCAACTGCCATAAAATGAAAATTAAAAACTGACCAACATAGCCAAATTGCTATAATTGGATCAGGAGATTATATAACAACTAAGAAACAAGATAAACCACAAAAGCTAATTCTCACAGCGCTGCAGGATTTGTTAAAATGCAAACTATTAGAGTCTGATTCTGTTTATTATATGGGGAAAAAACTGCAGCTTTTCCTCAGCACACACACACACACAAGCACATGCACACACCTCAGCATGCCCCCATAAGCACAAAATCCTCCATGTGCACAGCATACCGGCTATAGCAATGCGAGCTAATCAGATTCCATTTTGTTTTGCCGTTTGTGGAAGCAGGAATTCCTGCTTTTCACCAGAGCCGTAATTTCCCACCATAAATGCACACAGAGAGGTGAAGTCGGCCAAGGCGGCGCAGTGTGGTACAGTGGGACCGTGGCAGCCGAGCAAGAGCGAGGCAGAGGCACATTCAGATGTCCTTTATCTTGCTGCTGCAGAGTGAAATGTAGAGGAATGTAAGCTGTACATTTACAGGGGCCCTGAGGAAATATAATACTCCTTCTGCATTGTGCCTGTGCTAATGTAATTATGCATAGTTCCCGCACTGGCTAAAGATTGCTATCCTGGAATATAAACATTTGTCTGCAAGAACGCCTTTTCATTCTAATATGACTTTTTTTTTCTGACCCCTTCAGAGAAACCTTAGTGGAATCATTTGAGGAACACATATAGCACATATAGCACGCACACACACATACACACACACACTGACACCCCATATTTTGGAAATGACTCTGTGATCTGATTTTGAATATAGCATCTTATTTGATGTCTTTTTGATGATGGACATGAAATAATGTCCAAACCACCAGAGGCTGCAACATCAAACAGATCCACATGAAAACACGGTAATGTCTTCTCGGACTAAGCCTTATTGCAGCTTCATTTGCCACTGCCCCATGGAAGCCGGGCTTTGACTGTGAACAGATTAAAGATGAGTTGATTAGTGAAGCGCTTTCATCTCCAGCAAACTTTGACAACTTTTTTCATTTGCAGAGCAAACACCGCGCGGCTTGCACGCTGCATCATAATATGATCAGGTGGTTATAGGGCAACAAACCGGAGGTGGAGGTCGGACTTTTGAAGAGGATGCACGGCTGGAAATCATCTCAGCGGGGTAAGGAAAGACCAGGATGTGTTGCTCTTATAGCGTCCCATCCAGAACCCCTCAGTCATAATCGGGGAAAAGGACATGATCATCTATATATTGTTCAATTTCACAATCCAGTGTTCTTCAAGGTAACGGGGTGAGAAAGAGAGAGAGAGAGCTAATGCTGCTCACCGATAACTCAGTGATAATGAACCAATATATATGCATCATGCAAAACCGATCCTAATGCTTGGCAAAGGGAGCTCAGCGGATTCATTCATCATGATTTCGTCTGCCAGGAAAACGCAGACATGGGAATCCGAAATTTCCAACCCTCGTCGTGACATCACACACAACCTTAAGGGGCTTCATATGAGTTTCATGTGAGGTCCGGCTGCGAGGTTGCCATGCTCTCTTTCGCTCATGTTTACAATAAGGAAGCCTTCACAGACAACACAGGCACATTCCCAGCGAACCGTGAGCGGGGTCATCGGCTTTTGCATTTAATTTGATTTATAACTGAACGGGAGCCAAGTTTCCATATAATTTACAGACCTGCTCGGTGTCTCCCAGGGCGTTTGGATGGCTCTGTGTAAACCGAGAGGCTGACATCCAAACAACAAGGCAGGGAGCCACGGTGGACGCTGCCTTGGCTTACTCGTCCGCCTTCTGACAGCAAACTGGCACACAGCTGGCTAATAAAGTGCGCGGCCCAGATTCTCCATGTACGTCTGCTGAGAGTTTGTGTGTGGTCAGCTTGGACCAGGACCCTCGCCGGAAAGCTGCAGATGAAAGTCATACTGAGCACTAAATCAGTAAACTCTATGGTGTGAGTCTCATCCACTCTGTCTGCTCCCGTCTGGCCTGAGGGAGGACGGATTATGTTAGCCTGTCCTTCAGATGATGTGCTCGGATTCAGCGCGTGGTATGACTTTCACACCGAGGCTGATCAAAAATGATCATGGCATATCTTGTTAACCTTGCATAATTACTGTCATAGTGCATTCATATAGTGGCAGCAGCCTGACATTTTTTTCCCCCACATACATCCTTCACGGCGGATTTTTGTGCAGAATGTGAATAAGCAGTCAGACGTGCGAACAAGAAAAAATCTCACATTTATTTGATATCAAACAAGAGTTGAATTAAATATCAGCTGATGATGGGCTCTTACAAAAGAAATAAAATGAACCTAATCAGTGCTGCAACAAGTCACACTTTTCAACCATGGTCTTTTTTTTTTTTCCTTTTTTTTTTGAATAGTTCAGTTAATAAATTAATTAGTGTCAAAGGCTGAAATATGTTTGCAAAACTGCAATATCGCATTGACACAAAGGAAAAACAAGATTTCTCGAAACCTGACAATTTCTTTCAAGTAAAATAAATTACACGAGTATCCAATTCACTCCAAATCTGTGCATGGCCCGGTGTTAACAAATATACTACTGGCAAAACTCATCATTCATGAAAGCAAAAAGCACTTCACAAGCAGAGATGTGAGCATGATTTCATATGGATTCGTATCTCTCAAAACATCTTTTTCATATTCAAACATACTACAACGAGTCAAGTGTGAGAGGAAAAAGCACGTTTCCACCATTTTAATTAACCTTGTCTGAAGAATCTTATTAACATTGAAAGGGCATATTTACTGAATGGTTGCCATTTCACTTTTTTTTCTTTTTTGTTCACTTTTTACACTAGTGGTACAGCAAAATATATTTTCTTTAGCTGTTACTTTGACAACAGTTAAATGTGCAATAGAGAAAATATAAGGCCTGAGTCTGAATTAGTGGTTTCTTAACTTGACAGTCCTGACGGTGTAGTGGAGCCGCGCTAGTTCTAGATTCGTAGTTCAGGACTAAAAAGACCCTGGTCCTGCAAAGTCCCCCAGGTGCATGTCAGGAGTGTTTCATAGTGTGTTTCATTTCTTCACTTGGAGTATGTTTTTTCCCTTATTCTTCGACTCTCCTCTCAGTACAACAGAACTGCAGGCTGGAGAGGGACGGCGCCAGACTTCCCTCTGACACGGAGCGCTCTGTGCATTCTTCTCTGCACCTCTTCAGTCCAACAGCAGAGCTTTCGCAAGTCCACAGACGTCTGCTGGCCTCGGAACGATGCTTTCTCTGTGTGTGTGTGTGTGTGTATGTGTGTGTGTGTGTCAATGAGGCCCGTGTGCAAAAGTCACTCCCTCCTTCCTTTCCCGTCCGAAAAAAAACATTTCACTTCCCGTTCTAACAGGAAGGGCATGTGGAGTGCAGAGCCGGATTTGGCAACTGTCTTTGACATCAACCAAAAGCACCCATCTGTTCAGACCTGTGCAAAAACAGAAGATGGCGGTCCACCCAGCTCAGAGGCTGGTGATGAGCTGCATTTGACCGTCGCTGGGAGCCTCTCCCTCCGGCGCGCAGTCCTCAGTGCTGGGCGGGATGATGCACCCGTCGCTGGTGCCTCGGTTTATATGGTAGTAGGACAGGGGCTGGGGCCCGTCGCCCAGCTCAGGCATGCTTTTGTGGTAGACATCCTCGCTCTCGCTTCGAGGGGACGGGGACAGGTCCTCCTCTTCTTCGGGCGGGTAGGGCGAAGCCGAGGGCGAGGGAGAGTCTCTCAAGTTGGGCATGCTGGTGTACAGGGAGTCTCTGTTATTGTTGGGTGACTGGGAGCCCGCGTCCTCCACTGTGGTGACAGTCTCTGCGCCGTGGCCCCCCGCCCCCTCCAAGCGCCTGGGGGCCTTCTGGGCGCTGTAGAGCAGGGAGTGAGTCCTCTGGGGCAGCAGGGGGGCCTCCAGCGCCTCCTTGTGGTGAGGGTGCAGGAGCAGCTCCAGGGTGGGGTGGCCCCCTCTTCCGCCGCCCCTCTGCGGGGACGAGGCCTCGGCGTGGTCCGCCACGATGGCGTCGTCCTCGCTGCCGCTCCCGCCCCCACCTCGGTCCACTGTCACCCTGGTCTGGGGAGGCAAGGCCCGGTCCCTCTCCCTCGGGGCTTCGCGGCCTTTGGGAGCACCGCGGGGCCGCAAGTTGTTGTGGACGAGCTCCGAGATGATCATCTTCTCAAAGGTGGCGTCGTCCAGGTTGAGGCCCCCCAGGTCCCCCGGGGCTCGGACGCCCACGTCCTCATAGTCGTCGTCGCGCAGGGAGTAGCTGTTGTTGAAATTGCCATTGAGGGGGAGGGTGTCCATGGCGCTGATGTCCCTGCTGTTGGTCAGAGAGTGCTGTCCTGCAATGAGAGGCCAAACGAGAGGGGTGAGATATTGATTTTTGGCCCGTTCGAAATAAAAATAAAACAAAAAAAAACAAAAACAAAACTCAATACACCACCCACATACAGCTTGATACTGCTCAGGACACTCCACTTCTTGTGCTCTTTGATCTCTGGGATAATTTAAATTTTATACCATTTATATATTCAAAAAGTTCAAAGTAGAAATCAATTAGCTCCCCGCCATGTCTGTCCTCATTATGCCTGAATATCATTAAAGCCAATCTAGAGGTTATCCTGAACAATATAAGATAAATGAGAAAAGAAAGATGACGAATCTTAAAAAAAAAAAAATGAACAGAAAAGAAACATACAGGAACACACTGATGTGGCTGGTGCTCAGGTAGCAACGGAGCAGCATACAACAGCAACAGACAAGATGAGAGCCAGAGGATAAAAAAAGAGAACAAAACAAACAAAAACCAAACAAAAAAAAAACCAAGCTGATGGGAAAGTGTTGTGAGTAAAACAATGAATAAAACATTCCACCCGGTAAAGGAAGGCAAGACAGAAGAGTAATGTTAAACACATACGGCCAAGCCACCTCTCTGCACTGGGGCCCCACAAGCACAGCAACACCCCCACATCACTACAGACAGGCACGGTGCAATGACTCACTTTGCCACCACTCACATCAAGTGTGTCTGCTCAGGCTATCTGGCCTAAGAACGGCTGATGTGCAAAAAAAAACAAACAAAAAAAAAAAAAAAAAAAAAAAAAAAACAAACAAAAAAAGTAAAACAGATGCTTTTTTTCAATTGCAGCAGAAACAACAAAATTACTGAAATAAGACAAAAGTGGAAGCTTGTAAAAAACCCAGCCCGGATTCAGTCGGTCCAGCTTGGATTTGTGTCCTTACAATTAGCCGTGATGACCGAATGGGACGCCGTGCTCGCGGTCCTCCGAGCGTGATGGCAACATTGTGATTTCACAGTTTGAGAGAGCTAAAGGACAAACCAAGGACAACTGAATCCTAGGCTCAGCAGGTGAAAGGGTTCAGCAGCAAGCACAGTTTTTGTAGTAAATGATGGTAAATTTCCTAAAAAATATAGATCCTGGCCTTTTTTTTGAAAAAGATCTAATTCTAAAGGCTTCTTTAAGTGAATGTCTATTGATTTTATGTGGAGAAAGTGTTAGCAGTAGACTACTTTGAAAGCCCTTTCTGAAGCCCTATGACTAACCACGAATGGCAGGATGAAAATCAGGGGGGCTTGTTTGATTTGATACGAGGATTTGATTGACTAGGTGCAGGTATAGTATGAGCCTGTAAATGAAAGGCTAACATGGATGAAAGGGTACAGGCAGTCTGCCTAGCTTTGCACACAGAAAAGGGCAGACTGGAGTCCTAGATTTGAGATAAATTAGTATGAAACGTGTGAGGCTGGAAAAATTGCGACTCTACAGTTGCACACTGCCATTGAGAGAAAGGAGCGTAAAACCTGACATCAAAGACATTTCCAAAAAGAGCAAAAGGAGTGGAGAGAGCAAGAGGGCAAAACAGGGGGGGAGAAGAAAAAAAAAATATGAAAGAATTTTCTCTGGATACACCCTAGCCCAAATTTGCATTTGTTTATGCACAGGCAGTCATTTTGTTACGGACAGGTATTGTCTACAGGGAGAGGGGGAAATGATGTGAACAAAATTCAACTGGACACTGCGACAGCTGCACTCTGGGAAGCATTCCAGCAGAGATTCATCCAAGATGTTCTCTTTACCGTTTTTACTGCATCGAATGAACATCTGCAGCGTATTACTTAGTATTAATACACTTATAATGGAAGCCACGCTCATCCTTTTGCAGGAGCTAAATGTGATGACTGTAGCAGACAAAATTTGAAATAAGCTTATGTTAAACTTGACAGTCTCTCGGTGCGTATTTCATACTCAGTTGGTGATCTTCACATCAGGTTTTGACATTTGCAGGTTTTACTGCTGCCTGATATTCCCAAACTAGTTTCCACATGTTAAATCCTTCTTGAAATTATCTTGTTTGTCAATGCTTCTTTATCTGCCTTTAAATAATGAACATATTTTCGGTCATAACTATGTGTAGTATTCCCCTGGTGGTGCAATCTGTCTCTCCTGTGTTTCCACATGGATAAGTAGCGTGCCTGTGGGACACATTGGCTGCGGGAAGTGCTTCTACAGGTATGAGACATGTTTATGCTGACATACAGAACTACCTGTAAATTAAATATTGCCACTTTTTATCAGTCTCTGCTGCTCATATGTTAACATGTAATTATCGTACGCTGACTCCGCAGGTAAACATTGGCGGGGCGATGATGCATAATCTGTTCGCACGCTGAATTCCTCACTTGAGTTGCTTTGATGCTGAGTACACAAAAAAAAAGAAAAG
Source organism: Holocentrus rufus (assembly GCA_900302615.1). NCBI lineage: Eukaryota > Metazoa > Chordata > Actinopteri > Holocentriformes > Holocentridae > Holocentrus > Holocentrus rufus. Next base: position 25,844 of record OMLF01029328.1, read on the forward strand.
AAAAAAAACACGCTTTGAGAAAATATCTTTGATTTCCACGCAGACAATGTTTGGTCCCGGCCCTGCTTCATTATCTCTGAAGTGAGCTCATCGTGCTGGAAATGAGCTTCCATACATGGGCACCGACTCAGGAAAGTGCCGACTGCAGTAGTTAAAGCTATATATGTTACTGCGCAGCCTTTCCTTATGCACTTTCGCCACAGTACAGCTTTAGCCTATTCTCTTTCATCATCAAATGCTTGTGAATATCTGAGGGCTATGATTCTGCCCGCATTGCGTCATGTGCTCCTGTTTTTTTTTTTTTTTTTCTTTGCTTGGTTTTCTTCTGCTCTACCAGTAGGGAACTAGGTCACCATAAACACTGATGATTTACATCAAGCTGGGGACCGTTTGTACGTGACACAAGAGAAGTGAAATGTTTCAACCTGTTGTAAATACATCACGCGCGAGTGTGGTGATCGGGCAAAGGTGTAAATAATCAGGAGGAATGCGCGCGCTCCATATTCAACTCGGAGGAATTCCCAAATGACTGCTCAGTAGTCAAAGTAAGACGGCATTGTCTTCGCCGAGCTGTGTCAGTGGCTGTGTTTACAGAGGAGCAACCTGCGCAGATAATTACCGCTGGAAATACACAGTGTGTGGCGGTGAATAGGAACAATGTAAATCCACAGTAATGACTCTCGACACTTTCCGCGCATGCTGCGTCAGAGTCACAACCCCAGAGGTCTCTTGTTTTCAGCAAATTTTTTACACACATACAAAAAAAAAAATACAAAAACAAACACAGATCTATGCATGAATAAAGGTCGAAGGTGGATGTGCACCTGGGGAGTGAAAGGCCGGTGGAGAGGGGGTGTTGCACACCACCGTTTCCGCCAGCAGGTTGTTATAAGGATTAGTGTCGTGGGCTCGGAGGAGAGGGTTAGTTAGGAGGTAGTTGCCAGTCATCCCTGAAATAACAGGAAGAAAGAGAAGAAGAGAGTCGGAGGGGAGACGAGAGAGAGAGAAAGAAAGAGGAAAAAGAGAGCAGAGAGGGGGGAAAAAAAAGAAGAGGTTGAAGCATTTCATTTTCATGGCGGTTAGTCGGGTTTGCTGTTGCCATAAACAAAGTCCTACACTCGCTCTCCAAAATCTGACACCACAAGAGATTTATGACCTATGATCCGTCTGCCTTTTATTACGGACAAAAGTTCTGTACTAACACTGGTTAAGGCGCGGCATTATCCAAACAGTGAGCTAATCTAACTGACAAACAATATAAACGCGACAAGTGTTGACCAAAGCATAGCACCACAATCAGCTGCAGTGTTTATGTGAAGCAAAACTCATCTAAACAAACCCATCCAGTCGAGACACCAGACAAAACATGTCTAAGTGGCCTGCCATGAATAATACAGGATCCCTATCATCCACAGCATGGTTATGTAAATCTCCAAGAATGTAATAACTGTCCTCAGTCATTTGGACCGATCTCTTGGATACTGCACGCTGGCATATTTTTTCTTCATTGCAGCTAATTCATAACCACAGTCAAATCTGCTCTGGCACCGCCCGGAGTCTGAGCGTCAGGATACCGGGATCTATCCTAAAACCTGCGCTGACCTCAGACTGACACCGTCCTCCCTTCCCGCCTCCCCGTCTACCTTCATCCTGACAATCACTCTAGGGTGAAGATGAGTCAGGAGGCTGCTGCAGCCAGCCTCTCCGCTCGGGGTCGTT
>OMLF01029331.1:3417-17502 GCA_900302615.1 Holocentrus rufus
CTCACTCACTCTCTCTCTCTCTCTCTCTCTCTCTCTCACACACACACACACACACACACACACACACACTTAAGGTATGAGTAATGTAAAACACCCAGCCCCACACCCACAAATCCAGATGCATACATAGTGGAACACAGATAGCCCAATGGACGAAAAAAACAACAAAAAAACAAAAACAAATCACATACATAGAAACATGGAGTGAGTAATGATTACTCAGATTCAGATTCAGAAAACTTTATTGATCCCCACAGGGAAATTGCTTTGTTGCAGTACTAGTAGCTCAACATACAGTTAGAAAAAGACATAACATACTTTAACATACATAACATACTTAACGCAAACAAGCAAACAAAAACAACACACACAAACAGGCAGATGACCTTGGTGTAACCAGGGTTCACACACACACACACGCACGCACACACACACACACACATACACACACACACACAAGGTATTCTTATAGCCTTGGTCATTTAGACTCCCATATGTTCCATATTAAAATATATTTTGCTCTAAGTTACAAGAAAAGCAATTTATTTCTTGGTAACATTACATTCCAAAATGTTTTTAAAAGTTTTGGAATTCTGAGTCAGTTTTTTTCTGTGGCTGGGGTTGCCATACTGATTTGACAGTAAATATTGTGAGGATTTCCATGGAAAGCCCGCACATAACTGGGGGCCACCCAACAATACAACAATATTTATTGTGCGAGGGAACTCCCATACTTTCTGTCTTACACAGACGATCTAATGTGCCTTCAAGCTAAACCGCACCACAGTATGATGACAAGTTTCCACAGGAGCATCAAGAGGAGTTCCTTTGCTCCACACTGTGGATAAACAACTTAATGGTCTCCATGGAAACCCTGAGAGGGGAAATATATCGCAAATGTGTGGAAGTGGTCAGGAGCAACTAACATGACTCATTTAGAAGAAAAAAAGAGCTTATTCCTATTGTAGTGAGTGTGAGGTTTCATACACAATTAGCAATGTCCAATATATTAGATTCTTTATTAAAAATTAAATAAATACATAAAACATTAAGTTTTTGGTTATGTTAGTAAAGAATTTGTAAATGTATTCATTTACATTACATATGTTATGACACTGATATCATTATGAATGGATTACGTTAAGTACAGGATATAAATGAGAGTTAATATCTCTCAAGTTTTATGTAAACTTAAGAATTAACATCGTTACAAATTATAAAATTATATATTTCTGTACACACACACACACACACACACACACACACACACACACATAAAATGCCCTTTCCATTTATTCTGCCAAAACACTGAAAAGATGTAATGCATCTAATGCAGTCAAAAGATTGTTAGCTCGTCATTACCCACATTACCAAGGTATAAAAGCTGGTCCTGCACTAATACACAAATAAAGTACGGATAAAAATGGATTCATCTGTCAGGACGCCTTGGCTTTGGAATGAAACTCAAGACTGGTGTTGTGTAAAATTACTAATCAAACTAATCAATAAAATTCATTATCTGAACATGAGATGTCTTCAAAGGGACTGAAAAGTGGAATTCAAACACAAATACATTTCAGTGTTCTGAGCATTAATTTCCCCCCTATTCTCAGGACTCCTGAAGGGGGGTTGAGAAACGCAAATCTTTTATTGTGCGATGTATATTGCAGTGTGCCCTGGAGCCCAAAACCACCCTTTAAATTTTGTTTTATTAAAAAAAATCTTCATTTATTGCTAAAAGAGAGGTGTAGTGCGAGACATGACTCCCGCAAAACTCAAAACATCCCATCTGCATAACCACTGACTTCTACTTATCGGTCATAATACTGTTTCTCAGCATGGAAACATGTTGTCATATTAGGAGAACGGAATTATTTAACTCTAGTTCCACCTCAGCCTTTTCCCAAAAGTCAACAGTGCTATCTTTTCATAGGTCCAAAAAAAAGGCTGTAATCTGTTGCCATTCATAAGATAGATTATGGAATATTCTCCCGTCACTTTTCTGAATGAGAAATAATGGCTGACTAATGGCCAATAGTCACTTCCTCTGTGTATGTAAAAATAGCCAGTGGTGTATCCTACGCAGCATGTTTAAATTTGTGCATTTGAGAATTACGAGTCTTTGTCATTGTTCAGAGGGAAGGTGTCGACCCATTTCTGTGTGCGGGCATGACACTGATCCCAGTCATAAAGAGGGTGGTAGTGGAAGTGGCGCAGGGCTTTGTCTGAGCGCACCGTGAAGGAGGTGCTGGCTATGGCTAACGTGTAATGGTTGAGCAGCGGTGTGTAGTTGCACACGGGCTTCAGTATGAACCGCAGCAGGTCGTTTAAGCAGGCCAGGAACCACAGCACCAGCAGGGGAATGCGGATCTGACGGAAGTTGAACGCTGACAGGAACAGCATGTTGAAGTCCTCATAGCTCTTGTAGGGAGAGTCGTCGTAGCAGAAGTACGCCTCGCCTCCAACGACGTGCGGGCGCTCCCTCAGGCCTCGGGCTGCCAGCAGGTGCATCCAGGCCACGTTGCCTAGCCAAAAAAACAAGATGGTGAACATCATATTATCCAGACAGTGCCCTCACTTCTGTTGAGGACTTGTTTTAGAATCCAATGTGACCAATCATATGTCATGGATTAAACCAGGTGATTTCACTGATTAGTTCCTCCTCTTTGGTAAAAGAGGTGAAATCACCTGATTTATTCTTTGGTTGGAACAAAATCCTGCCTACCCTCAGACCCCCATGACACCCCATGGCACATGATTGGACACTCTTGGCCTAATATATGAATACTAATCTTGTATTTTCCATATTTAAAAGCCCCTTCCAGTGACTTCATGGCCTCAGTCATTTTAAAAAATTTTAATCAGGGTCCAAACAGGTTGTAGTTGTTATCCCCTATCTTATCTGGTAAACAGATGAGTTACTTTTAAGGAATACATGTGAGCCATTTTGATTTACACTGTCATTACACTGTCATTGCTACAGAGAATCGTCATTGCTACAGAGAATCGTACATGTGTGAACTGGTTCAGGAAGAGCTCTGAAAATGACTCAAGTCATGACATCCCTGGAGGGGAGCTTGTAATGTTAGTCCATTGTAGATTGCTTCATGAGATGGCTTGCACTGGTCGGATTTCATGCATGTCACTTGTGTTGTAAAGTCACTGTTTTTTGAGACTGGTGGTTGCTGAGGCGTCAGCTGAAGATGGCGTCAGAAGCTGATATTGCCCTGGCAGGAAAACGTCTCGCTTCCTCTGTGTCTCAGGGGAAGTGTGGTTGTCTGAAAAGTCTACTTCTGCTTCTAATCCTGGTCTGGGCCAACGTCAGCATGCTGAGCATTTACTAGGCCGTCATTTACAATGTGGGTTACTGGGTTTGCATTTTTTGTTAGGGACCTCAGACTAGATTATGCATGAGCTGTACAGCTGTAGTTGTGACTTGGAGTCACAAAACCAAGACTTTTAAGACTCACCTGCATAGACCCGCCCGTGTTCAGTGTCTTGTGGGACGCCCCGAATCACCCAGCCTCCTGTTCGTACACCCATCTTATAGAAGTCCTTCATCAGCTGATGATGTTCACCGTAGATCCCTGTCGGCCTCAGAGAACATGTGTATAAACACGACCCTCCTTTCACCTGGAAAGGCATGAGATCAGCAGAGTGTGTTAGGAATGGACCAGAAACCAAAACATTTCCAGAAAATGGGTGAAAAACTGGATTATGTGGATTATGAATATAAACACCGGGTGGGTGGAGTGACACCACAGCAAGGCCACACGAGAGTAATGACTGTGGTTCAGTTGCACAAGAATTCCCCTGCTTCATTATTTAGAAAATTATTTTGTACAAGAATCCAGTCCAGCAACTTTCACTGGAAAGGAAAACATGTGCAGCTTTCAGGTTTGCATGTATTGCCATCCTGATAGAACACATCCAAATACCCCAAAGGGTTTTAATTTGCAAGCACTTTTTGGTGCTCAATATTCTAGTATTCAGCAATAATTGGGTAATGACTGTATTGGTAACAAGAATGAGTTTTCTTGATAAAGCACACACACTAACAAACTCACACAGAGTTACTGGCTGTCTCTGGGTTATGCCATTTGGTTCTGTTTTCTATCATGTTTGTGTAGCTTGTATAGGTTCTTTCCATTTGTTGCACAATGGTTTTCATGATTGTTATTTTGACGTCTATGTTGGCCTTCTTGTTATTGTTCTCAGTGTCTGTGTAAATTGGATTCCACACTGACATTTAAAATGTGCTTTTAATAAATGACAATTGGTTTGATATGGTTGTATTGGCATGAATGCCCATGCTCGTTTCAACGAGCAGCTATAAAAATATGAGCTGGCATGTAATGTGTAATTAAAATTATTTCTGGCAACGGTAAGTACTGTGAAATGAAACATGTTAACATGCTGTTACCTTGGTGCCATTTGCCTCCAGCACAATTTCCTCAGCCTTGGCCTTGGTCTTGGGGTAGGGCATGCTGTGACACACAGGGTAGGGCGTGTCTTCATTGCCCCTATAAAGGACATCCCAGAAAAGACAGTCAGACAGGGACTCAGATACAAGGATACAGTGCCTTCTTGACCCTACCACATTTATGAGTGGAATGTGCTTGTACGAAGCCAAATAGACAAAGAGCAGCTGGAATTACAAACTGCAAGCGAGAGAGAGAGAGAGCGAGAGGCAGCGAAGGAAAAAGACAGGACACTCCAGTTTTCATGCTGCGCCTCCCTGCAGGGTTTCACAGCTTTCATCTCTATTTGTTTTCCTTAGTGCTTCTTGGGCAGAGCCTGTCATGGTCTCAAGACACAGGTTCCTTGTTACAACGTAACCTACTTAGGCAGTGCAGCCTGAGAGTGAAGGCCAACATATTGTCTTGAAAAAAGCCAGAACTATGTACTTGCACACACACAGACACACACACACAAATCTGGAACAAAGTTAATTCTTCCAGCGTGTGGCAGGCGTGCTCTTGTGGTTTGGCCTGCTTGCAAGTATTTTCTTATCTACCCCTCTTGGAATGACAGACACACATATTTCCAATGCTAAGACAACAATAACAGAGGTGCCTGGATGCACATAGCAGATACCCATTCCTCCAACCATTTCTAAGTAGATTAACAGGTATATGACAAAGCTCAGTCCATAAATGCTTAGACACTGGTTGTTTAGCTATGAATCACAAGAAGTAAATGTTATGTCTTGCCAGTGCATGGCTGGGCTGTTTGTCATCTGTTTGCTTGCTATGAGTGGCTGTTTTTCCAGTTGTTTTTTTCCCCTGTGCCCTTCCACAACACAACAAGACTTTTCACAACCCTCCCTTGCTGTCAAACAAGAAACATCGTCCACAACAAAATGATGCAGGCACCAATCAGCAACAAGACGCACAATCCGTCCAAGTGTTGTCAAATTCAGACCCCTGGTGCACTAAAGCCTTTCACGAGTGGAGAATTTGATTATAGCGCCGTCATTAGGCCAGTCACTGCATTTTTTTGAATTTAAACAGTGGCAATATGTATCCTCCCTCCATGTTTCATCAAAATTAGTTAGTTATCAACTGAGATGTGGACAGGCTGACCGCGGCAGGTATGCCTTATATAACTGCTGAATCATTTCTCAGTAAACCCAACGCCCAACATCATTCTTATTTTCACAGAATGACACGCGAAACAAGTGGAGCAGCTTGTGTGGTCATCAGTGCATAGCTGACGCTAACACTACGCCTAGTATAACATTACATAACATGAATGAGATACCAGACCGACTAATGCAATTCATTCCAGCATAAAAGAGGAAACAACATCAAGGTCGAGATGTGAGCTCAGATGTGGGTTTTTTTTTATCTACATGAACATAAAAGCCTTATTTGATGTTACCACAGGGACAGCATGAACCTTTAATTGTTTGTTTTTAAGTGTGTGTGTGTGTGTGTGTGTGTGTTTGTGTCATTAACTGTGTGTCTAACTTCAACTCTTCCTGCATTGACTAAGCAGGTTACATTTTTTGTATCCACTCATTTCTCTTCTTAGAAAGACTGCCTGTTTTCCATGGAAGCCAAATTCAAGAGTAGAGAAGATACAGAGATAACAGCGGCTGCAGAAACGCACTTATACGGTCAAAAACCTTTGGACAGAGAGAGACAGAGTGATTCAAGTGGGCTTGGTCGGTGAGAGAGAAAAGATTCAGAAACAATTTCGACTCTGTGTACACATCAGAGGAATGTCTTTTGAGTTTTACCTGATAAATGAGTCTCCCTTGACGTTGGGACCGATCACCTCCATACTGCTGGTGTAGACCAGGTACTGGATGCTGTTCTCCTTGCAGGCATTGATCACATTTTCTGTTCCTGAGAAGAGAGGAAATGTGATTTTAGGGGGTGAAGGATGCTTGGTTTGACAGTGTTTCATGAGGTACAGCTCCTGTTTTTATCTTCTCACCCTTAAACCAGATGCCGGACTGACACAAGTGGTTCTCCTACAGGTTTCCTGTAAAAGACCTGTTAAAGCTCCCTGGAATTCAACATAAGGCCAATGCAAATATTAACGTAGGAGTGAACAAAGAAGAGCGCTGACATCTAGAGTCCCAACATGTCAGTACTTATTAAGATGTTAAATTTAGGATTGTTTAAGAATTTTCCAGCTTATTAAAGAGTGTATTTTTTTCATTTAAATGATTTTACTTCTTCATTGGGCGTAGAAAACATCACAAAACTGTGAGAATCTGAAGTTCTTCCTGTGCAGAGAGAGTCCTGCCAGGTGAACCAAACCAGCTGTTTAACTGTGGATTTAACTGTGGACCAGCTGTTTAACTGTGGATCGCTCCACTCTCACATGTGAGAGTGGAGCGATCCAATCAGAAAACACCTCAGCTTTTATTCCTCCTGCCCCTGTTTGACTGACTCTTCAGCTGCACCTGTTATCCTCCACTAGGCGCAGTGAACGTCAGTGAGGAACAGCAACTGTTAGCTTGTTAGCAACTATGAATTCCACACCAACTTGGTTGGTCTTACTAATGTCACGACATTATCTTTACCCTACAAGGGGAACTAAAGCCCACTCAGCCCTGCTGGAAGGGATTACTGCAGAAAATGCAGCTCCTAAAACTCCATTTTACTAGTTCCTGACTTTCTTGGTGGATGACGAAGATAGTACTCATGAATAATAAGAAAAGCCTAATTTTTAACTGGGTTTACCATCCCTTTTGTGGCAGTTTATTACCTTGCTGCCACTGGGTCAAGGAGGAAGTAAAACAAATATTACAAATAGATACGAAAGAAACACGGTCTTCCCAAGAAATCAATGTTAAACAACATCTGATCCAATCTGGCAGAGGATGAAGAGGAGGACTTCAGACCAGCCTGTACCGGGAATCATGTCTAGTTTGATACGTCATCGCTCACACTTTTCAATATATATTTTAGGTATAAATAACAGTTTGTGTAAACGACATAACTACATAAATGTCTGGTGCCAAAGATTTTAAGAGAAAACAATATCCATGCCCACAGAGATTCTCTCTGGATCTGGAGAAACAATGAGTGCATTATAACCATTTCAGAAAAAACAAATAAGACTGAGGTGTCGCAATACTGTACTGTACTGTGTCTTGCCTTTTTATAAATATTGTGGCATAAAAATGATTTCAAATTCCATTAATATGGGATTTATCTGATCTTTACAAAGTGAAGTTTAGAAAATGTTGATGCATTGCTAAAAATTGAGGTAATTTTCCTCAGGGTAGAAATAAAAAACACTTGTTCTACCCAATTCATATCAGTTTTAAGTCTAAACTACATCTTTGTATTATAATAACAGGCCTGTGAAAAGTAAACATTTACTTTTCAAATGCTTGCAATGCTATCTTTCCTATGAAACAAGCATTTTGTTCAATCACAAAAGGGTTTCAGTGTGCAAAGTTTAAATATGTGGTCCACCTATGAATGGAATTTGAGTGTAGCTGCTGAGGTTTTGAACAAAACGAAATAAAAAAAGTGACTTATCACCCACTTACACCCTGGTCAAAGATAGAAACGATGCACACTCAAGTTTTTTTTATGCCTTCTTCTTGTAAAAGTCTCACTGACTGCCATAGAAAAACTTTTCCAGGAAAGAAATGCAGGCCCTACTGATAAAAAACATTCCTCTTCAAGTTTCATACCATTTTGATTATGTATTAATAATAATACATGTGTTGTATCATGTTTTGGCCATTAATATGTTTATCTTTTTATGACTGTGGCAGTTTCGTAAGTATTATCAGCGGAACTTTTGATCCACAAACATGTTTTGTCAAGATGTCCAGTTTTGTAGACGCAAGGAAGCAGGATGCTATAAAAGACACACACACACACACACACACACACACACATGCAAACCAACATCAATAACCTCCAGTAGGAAATGAAATAGTTGGTCTTAAGTTCAGAGAGAGCAATAAAAGGTCTGTTGTATTTCTGTTTTGCATGCAGGTATCTCATGCAAACAAGACTCCAGATCACTAACAGAACATTAGAGTCAATGAAATAATAAACATATGGGAGTCTATTTTTGATCATGAATGCAAACCACCTGACTCACTGATGTCAACAAATTCTCATTATGGTGTTTCCTTGCTGGCCTCGGGCTGATGACAAACACACACACACACACACACACACACACACACACAGACTCCTTCAAAGAGTTCAACAGCTACAATATTCAAGTCATGTCTCAGTGGCAGTATCACTCACGTCATATTCCAGTAAAACAAAGGGAGAGGTGATGAATGCACAGGGAAAAACCCCTTAAAGTTGCATGATGACAGGTTTTTTTTAACCCCAAGTTCACGTTTTTCCACCCAAACTTCCACTGGCTGATTCTCAACAGCTTTACATGTCATTGTTTTCATGTCAAATATTTGGCGTTTCCTCTGGAGTTTCGTTCTTTCCAGAGTGGAAAAGCCTCTCAAACACCACTCCGGCCTTCATGAGATACGTACACTCTACACTCTCAGGATTTATGGCTCTTTATAAGTATTCATTCAATTGAAGAGGAAACTGTGGGATACATTATGAAGGGTGGGGGCAAGACCTTGGGACTCATACATTGGGTGTCAAAACAGAGCTGTATCCACTCTGAGCGCTGGTTTCCTCTGTTGATTTGTTGCTTTTGTGGTTTCCCCACTATAGATCTTCCAGACAGCGGGACCACCCATCATTAAATATTCTCCTTCATATCCTTTTTCCTCTCTCTGTCCTGCTTCCCATTCCCTTCACTGATGTCTCACCTTTGACATTGACGGCATGCATGACGGCCTCTGGGACTCTGAACCACACGTCCACCAAACTGGCAGTGTGGAAGACCACGTCGGCCCCCCGGGAGACCTCGAGGACACTGGAATAGTCTGTGATGTCCCCCGGAATCACCAGCACTTTGACCCGGTCTGAGGGAGGAACAGGAAGATACACAGGTTATCAGAGTCTGAACCAACATGGAAACATACTGTAATCCGGGGTGGATAAAACTTGGCTTGCCTTTTAACTTGGGGAAACAATTATAAAGGACAATAACTGGTCCCTTTTTCATCCTCAAAGGTCTTGTCCAAAAACACTTTGCCCTCTATTACACCCTGTGTCCTTGTCCTTGAAACACATTAAGCACAGATAACCAGAGTACAAAGTACCGTTTGACTTTCAAGAACACGAATTGGACTTCTGAACCCAGCGTAAGTGATTCTGCAATTCTTTCTGCGGTTATGGTGAAACACACAGAACCTTGAAATTATTTATCCCATTAAGGGAGGCGGAGGCCTGTCATTTTTCAGGATCAAAGCTCTAGACACACTACTCTGACATCCCTCCTAGAGTTTGCACTGCCATCTGTAATTTACAAGAAATGAATCTTTCTGTTGTGGCTCTGCGTGCAAATTAGAGGAAATTGAGAAGACTAAGTCAACTTCTCATTTTCTATGCACTGTGAGGTTCATTATGGTGTCATTTGAGACTTCAACATCTCAAATTACTCCTCTCTGCTCTCTCCAGGGCCCCAGAGGCGTAAGTGCTGGGAATAAATAATGAAAGCTGTACAAAGCCTGATCCACTGAAAGAGATCTCCTTCAGGCTAACTAGGCGCACTCCACTTACTGGCGTGTAAATAAGGTGTTCTGTTGTTGAATAAGTTAATTTCACCAGTCATATCAGTCACACATTCAATCGGTCACATTTTTTTACCAGGTAAACTCAAGTACGCATCTTAGGATTTGGCTAGTTTAATTTCTGTCAGGTAGGAACCAAAAGCAAAAGAGATACACAGAGCATGTGATGACCTACACCCACACAAGCCACCACCTGCAATTCCGGTAAAAACAACTCGGCCTGCAGTTATGGAAATTTACACTTGACATCCAAATTCCTGTGAAAGTCAGGTAGACACAATGACTGATGTGTACCCAGATGAATAATGCGAGGGCAATGACAAACTATTCAATGACAACTCAGGATATCCTTATCCGGGGACAGGAAATATTTGGGAGTTGCCCGGACTCTGGATCCTTGGCCCTGGCCATCAGGAGAGCATCTCTGCAGGCTGACCCGCTCGCCACGTAACATATGAGGGAAACAAAAGTTTTCTGACTGTCATTTTGCATTTTGCAATTACCTACAAATCCATTAGGTAAGAGCAGTCCTATAATAGAATTTAAAAATACAACTATCCCAGTAAAATTAGAAACTTTAATAGCCTATAGAAATGTTATAAGTGTTATATGACTATTACATATACATACACATTATACATAGGTACATAATATACTGATTGATATATATGCTTTTAGTTTATTCTATCTTTTAATTTATTTTGTAGGGTATAGGGACACAGAGAAAAAAGAAAAATGTAATTTTTTGTAATAAATAAAGGCTACTCTTACTCTTACAGTGCTTTTATGAGAACATTACAGTAGCACATGAGAACAAAGAAGAAAAAAAACAATCTCACCACTGAACAACACAAAATCACTATAAGAAATATTATAGGAATATTACAAGGAGTGAGCGACATGAGCTTCAGCTGATGCCAATGCCAGTTCAACGCCTTTTATGAAATCATCCCACACCTTGGCAATTTAACAGGAGAAAAACAAGAGTGATTTCAGGTGTTGAATTTGCCTACAGCTAAAGCACACAAAACACGTCGTTCACGTGCAAGAAAAGCGAGAGCAAGTTTGGGCAGTGACTGAGGCCAAACTTAGTGCAACTTTCCCATAGGGACAGATTGCACCAGACCAAGCACACGTAGTCCCCTTATAGGATAACGCAACACCTTATCAGCTCACTGAAGCCACTCTTCAATAGGGCATTCATATGATCCACCAAACAGTCAGCATATTATTCAAAACCCTGACCTTCTGTAACTGGTTATCCTGTTAGCCAACGTTAACTCCTAACGTTAAACTACTAACTTTGTTTCAGCGAGATAAGCCGTGGAGGGCTGCAGGCTTAAAATTACATTGAAACAAGAGCTGCATTGTCAATATGTAAACCGAATTGAGATTAAGAAAATAAAGCCTCGAGTCATTTAAAGAAGCATGCACTTAAGCAGGAACACGGAACACATTAAAGTAGCCGCAATTTGAATGTACCTAAGGTTTAGCGTGAGGTAAAAGAAGAGTTAACGGCAGGTGTGGAGGCAAGATATAGACAGAGTGCCTATATAGTGCGTTATACAGACAGAACATATATATGACATTTATATATTTATATAGTGATTAGATACAACCGACCAAATCGTAGTGATATAATGCCACAATGGATGGTACCGACATCTGTAGTTTGACTTACCATTGCTGTATCCTTCTAAACTTGAGTCTATGTGCTTGTCGAACAGCCTGACCTCCGCTAATTTGTCTTCCTTCTCCAGCAGAACTTGTAGCAAGTGTCTGCCGAGGAAGCCGCAGCCCCCGGTGATTACATAGACGAGACCCGCCTGGTTTTCAGACATTATGTTGAACTCAGTTGTAGTGACAGCTCTGCTATGATCGTGTGTGTCTCCTCTGTCTCCCTGTGTGCCAGGCTCTGCCCTATGCAGCACGTCCCTCATATATAACGCCCAAGGAACGTATAAAGAAGGAAGAGACATTACGTCACAGCGTCAGTCACTCGTGCCAGACTTTGCGTTGAAGTCAATGAGGCATGGAAAATCCTACTATAAACCTCTATAACTCTGCCGTTTGAACTTTTACAGGACAGAGATTCTACCAGATAACAAAACACATTTTACATGATGCAGATTGGCGCATTTGTTATCGCACTGACTGGTTTCAAAACATCAGGAGTTTGTCCAGCAATTGCATAGAGATGATAGAGACTAAGCTGTTGTTAGCTAGCATCAACAAAACAAAGCTAATGCTTGTCACATGCACACAACGTACACTCCGATATATCAAATATGCGCTAGGTAGCAACAGACAAATTACTCAAAATTCCGATATCTGGCTGAGGATCTAACCTGTTAAATAACGCATAAACGTGGAGGTGACAAACCCATTCAAAACAATGACAACCGCACCGATTCGAATTCAGTGACGTATTGTCTCTTCCTTCTTTATAAGTTCCTAGGATAACGCCTTAGGGCAACCTCCATGGCAACCTCCCAAATAAATACGTCTTCCAGACTTTCAAAATATTAACCTGTCCCTAACATATCTATGGTCTGTTCATGCATCCAAAACGTGTGTCGTCTCCCCAAAAGAGCGCTGAATAGAAGAATAACGTTACATAGCTGAATTTCACACTAAAAGATTATGTAAGAAACGTCACATAATAAAGCTTTTTATACTAGATGCAAGAAGAGACGCATATTGCTCTTGTTTTCTTTAATGAAACGAGAAATATGCCTAAGTATGTCTCTTCTTGTACCCTCTTTTTCATTTTGAGTGCGGGTATCTAGTATTCTACAATGGCATCAAAGTAAAAATAAAGAATAGATTTGAGAAATAATTTGTTGCAAATGGGGAATTTGTTTTTCCCCAAATGTAATTTTCCAATTAGTTGTCAATACAATACAAGTAGCAGTTGTATTTTTTTTTAAAGGTATTAATTTATTCCTCTAATCTAAACAGCATTTCCATGCATCAGTTTGGTGCTGCTATCTCAAAAATAAATAAATAAATAGCCCTATTTATATTATCCTTAACATTTTCCATTCTGAGGCACACAATGGTTATATCAAGAACCCTTTTGATTTAAAGAACGCTTTTTGAAAGAAAGAGTTCCTGAAGGAACCTTTTGAAAGGAAAAATACTCCTTTTATATTTGTCTGCTAACTTTGGTTTGATGCTAAACACAGCTATAGTTAATTAATCACAAATTAACAGCACCTTTATTAATGACATTTGTGTCAAGACCAAATGGCAGGTTGATTAACCCCACAACATGATGGAATATGTTTCATGTAGAAGAAGTAGCAAACAATATCTCTCAAGCACTTGTATTAAATTAGACTGTAATCAGTTATGAGAGAAAGGAATGTATGGTGGGGATAAGAACCAACATCTAAAAGACTTAAACCCATGCTACTAAAAGCCACCAGAAGGCCTCTTGTGTTAAACAATTGAAGTATCCATGTGAGGAAGACATGGAGAGGAGAAAACAGGAATTAACAAATGAAAATGAGCTCCACCCATTATCTTCATTGAAGTGGGTATGATAACCAACAACAAAGCATAATCATCTGTTAATCACTACAAGTTGTGCCACAGAAGGCCAAGCGAGGTGCTCAGCAGGTTTTCATCACGAGCGAGTTCGGTCGCAGTCACATTAGAGTGATATCTTGCCTCATGTCCTTTCAATGCTCACTTCATTTCAAAGACATCACTGTGATCAGTGGAATCGTGAGTTCACAGCAGGTGGCAAAATTAAATTATACAACAGTTTCACCTTGAGTTCTTTGGTAAACTTTGACCCGCAAATCCGTACCGATGACCAATAGTACTCTGTTGTCCTCTGAGAGGCAGGACCTGCCAGACTGCCAGTGTTTGATCAGGGATGGAACAGGCTGTTATTTTAGCAGTGTCCCATCACCCAGTTCTCTATAATACTTCTC
>OMLF01029340.1:2315-16922 GCA_900302615.1 Holocentrus rufus
TTTTGTTGTGTTTGTTTTTTTTTTTTTTTTTTTTTTTTTTTTTTTTACCAATAAACCTATGTTTCATAAATACTTATCCTGTAAAGTTGATAAAGTGTTTCATTTTTCGCAGAAATGGATGCAACCAGCAGAGGTAGCTGTCACTTTCCCCAAGCAAAACTGGAAGCCATCTTTTTTAAGGGCAAATAACGCCAAGTGATGACGAAGACGTTGTCTTCCTTGTGATTGGTGGAATTGGCAACGTCAAAGGTCACGTATATTTGGCGCTCTTCGTGCAAAACTAGTCTGGCGCGTTTTTAAAAGAATAACGTAAGTCGAGCAACATGTATTTTATCCTCGACACTATAATAATGTGGAGTATATCCGTGTAACTTTTTGCGAATATGAGTTATTTATCCGACGTTGACGTGTGAAAAATGTTTGGACCAATTTTCGGACCTCTTGGACATGTAGAGAGCAAAGCTGAGAAAGGCTTTGCTTTGAGAGTAGCACCTAGCAAGGTATGCTAGCTTGTTGTTCCACTTGTGAAATTAGTTTCGTGATAACAACACAGCTGTCGCCGTGGCTCACACAATGAACTTTGCCGCCGTCGGTCTTTTACACAAACGGGAAGGTGAATAAAAAGGCAGGAAGACATTCTCTGAAGTTCAGGTATTACATCTTGGTAAGCTGTTTTTCTTTGTTTAGCGGCTTTCTCAAACAGAAGGGGCTTTGCTGTCATTTGGCTCTCTATTGGCCCTTGGCACGTAAGTTATAAACGGTAACTTACTGTCATTGCGCCGATATTTATATTAAGTGTGCTTGTGTCCATTGAAATGTTTTCTTCGGGAAGTGGGAACAGGTTATTGATATGGCACTGTTAATAGTAAATGACACTCCTGATAGTATAAGTTGCAAATTGACTGAAACTCTTTCTAATAATCAGAAATATAGAAATATTTATTGAATCAGTACCATCTGCACAGTAACGAAGTTATGCTATTAGTTATGAAGCTGTCTTTGCTGTACTATTTAGTGATTTACTGTTTTTACAAACCTCCACTTTAACAGCAATATCGTTTCTTTTAGGTCTGCTCAAATTATGGCTGGAGTTGTGGCTATGGCATCTGTCATTGAGGACTTTGAGACTCAGGTATTTGAAAGACAATAATTTGAGCCATGTGTAACATGCACAAGCTGACATTTATTAAAGTAGCTTTGTAATCACTCGTTGCGATGCTTCATATTTTGCTATCCCTGGCACTGTTTTTACAGCCTTGCAAGAAATCACGCAAAGATGGGGACAGTCCTGTTGTCAAGACAATCACAAACTACTTCTCACCCGTGCCCAAGCCTACTGAGAAACCTTTCTCTCCACCCCGTTCTAACAACATTATGGACTACTTCAGCCGGAAGGCCCTGTCCTCCAGGGAGAAGACCAGCTCACCAGAACAGTCCAAGGAGAACTGTCAGAAGCCTCAGTCTGCAGAGAAACACGCTGCTCAAGCAGCGGCACCGAAACCGCCGTCGCAGAAACGTGGAAGGAGGGCTGGAAAAGCTGCCAGGAGACTTCAGGAGCTTGAGACTGTTAGCTCCACTGCGGAGGGGAAATGTCTGGTTGTGGAAGAGCCAGATGGCAGCAAAGACTCAGCAGGACAGGCAGTCCGCAGCTGTGGCACCCTGGGTAGTCAAACAGCAGCTCTGTTGGCACAGTTTAGTGCTGATGCTTCTGTAACTGATGAAACCTCAGAGAGCAAAGACACTATGGCTGTCTGTGTTGAGCGGGCACAAAAAGATGAGCACCATGCAGAAGGTTCCAATTGTGGTGATCATGTAAAGCTTAAACCAGAAATAAACTGCAGTGCTTTATCTCCAGTTGCACCTTTGAAAGAAAAGGTGAAACGAGCTAAACCTGCTGTGAGGAACTCCAAGAAAAAGCAGCCACAGGAGGCAAAGCCTTCGGAACCAGAGGGGAAAGAGGCAGAGAAATCCTTGAGTGATGTTAGCATGGAAGTCAATGTGAATGATTCCTCTCAGATTAACACCAGCACAATCACCATCTCCTTTGAGGATTTCCTGCAGAATCAGAGCCAAGATGGGCAAGAAGAAGAGACAAAAGAGAAAAGGGACAAAGGAGAGGAGAGTAAAATAACAACAGAGGAGGAAAAGAGGGAGACGAACCAGTTAGATGTACCGAAAGCTGATGAAAATTCTGGGGAGCTACCTCTGCAAGTTTCACCCCGAACCCTCACCATCCAGGCGGAGGTGCATGCAGTGTCACTCAAACAGGAAGCAGTCAAGGCTGGTGGGAAGGTGGCCTCCATTTTTACCAAGAGAAAAGAGAGCCCTGCAGAGGTGGCTTTGTCTCCAAACTCACAGGTTCCAAATCAGCTCCCTTCTTCCTCTGTGGCACTCAAGCGGAAATCCAATGTGGTCCTCCAAGAAGAAGATCTGGAGCTTGCTGTCGTGGAGAGCGAATCCACGCCTAAATGTAGCCAGGCAGAGAGGAAGCAGTTCATGGCTGCCTTCAAGCAGCCCAGCCTGGATGGGTCCAAAACCAAGCCCGGTAAGGTCCAGGGCAAGCAGAAGCAAAATGCAGAGAAGACCTCAGAGGCCGGAGACAAGGCAGCTGAAGAGGATGCTGAAGCTGTGCCGTCTGTGGAGCAACTCGGTACTCCTCCTCCAGAAAATAGGGTAACTAAGAAGAAACCAGCAAGGAAAAGTAGAAAGAAGGCCCAAGAAGAAAAAGAGGCAGTCGTCAGCTCACCTGCAGCTGCTGCTCAGGAAGAACCTGCGGCCGCGAGCGCTGAAGCTGACACAAAAACAGGAGAGCCTCCCGTCACGTCAGCTACCCCCGTCCCGACTGTGAGGAGATCCAAAAGAGAGGCTGTTCTACGCCAAACGCCCGAGGCCGTGGCAGCGACCCCTGTCCAGAAGACCAGGAACCAAGAAAAGTCAACAGATGCTGTGTTGCTGCAGGACAGTCCGCTGCAGATGTCCACCCCAAAAACACGCAAGTCCAAACGTGGAGTGTTCAAGGCAGAGTTGGTCTCTTCAGCTGATAAGAAAGGAAGTCCAATCAGGTGATATATGGTCATGATTTAGAACTGTTAAATATCCTCTGGAATGAATTTTCAGTGTCTTTTCAATGTTATGTAGTTTGTAAATGTTCAATTAACATGTTTTTTTTTTCTTAAGGATGAAATTTACCAGAGTCCATCAAAATCCGTCGGTGTCTCAGGCTGGAACTGATTCTGAAACACTCAGTCCTTTGGCTAAGAAGGTAAATACAGTATTTATTTACAAAATAGTTTCATCCATGACTGATTGGATTATGAACAACAACCAGAATTGTAGACTGAGATGGAAATGCTTTTTGTCTCTTTCAGACTTCAAGTGCATCTAAGAAGAGGAACCAGGCTAAGAAGTTGGTGGAGAAAGCCAAGGTGATCCAGCAGAGTAAGAGAACTGCTGTTGAGGATAAGAGCACGTTAAGACGGTCCTCGCGGTCTCAGGCCTCCACCAGAAAGAGCTACTGTGAAGATGAGGTACAGTTAAAGGCAAACACTTAACTATATGATCGGCTTAAATGCTAAAACGTGAATGTACCCAGAGACAGCTGAGTGAGTAAGTCCCCTTTATCTGGAGGTGGGCCTTCATCCACTGGTCTCCCAGTGGATGAAGAACAAAATAAAGATAAAGAACAAGATAAAGATCAGAAATGATTCAGGGATGGGGCATCTTGGTGCCTCAGAGGTCTGAGGTGTGAATCACACAGGTACAACATGCTGGCTTTGATCCTCTTTTGTCAGGCAGGGCAATATGAATATAATCAAATAGCACACAAATATATCCAAATTTCCAGATGACATCTAGTCTCAAATCATTATCAGTATAATGATATATTGTCCAACCCTACTTTGTCGAATGTCAACCTTTTCTCTCTTTAAATCTTTCTTGTCTCTCTCCCCTTGCATATCTAAAATACCAAAACATTCTTTGTATAAGGATGAGTTCAAGACCCATACTCCTTTTAAAAAAACAAAAAACAAAATGCTAAATAAGAATTCGAGCTCATACTACATAACCCAAACAAAAGGTTTGGCACCATCATCCACAACTGAAATAGTTAATGCATGTCCTTGAAATATTCACATTAGACGTTAATGTCGTTACTGCATTAATGACGTTGAACCTTTTAAAGTAATTTGTTTTGTTATGAGTACAGTATAGCCCTACGTACTTGAGTGTGTATTTTGAAATGAGGGTTATTCTGAGCAACAGAATAATAGCAGTATAGTATTAACATTTTTCACTTTACTTTTGGGTTTGGTAGCAGAATTTCAACCAGTTCATTTGATATTTCTTTATAACAGTGTGCCAAGTAATGTAATTTACAGCCTGTGTTGCATGATGTGACAATGAAAGAAAAAATGATTCATTTCCAATTCCATCTGTTCTCCATCTGTATCCCTTATTTGCATGTGACTTTCTGCTCTTGAGCTAAATAAATTTTGTTTGTTGTCAGGACTCAGTCATCTGCCTGGAGGACGACCAGAGTGCCACCTCTCAGGTCCCGGAGCAGAGTAAATCCAAGAAAACGTTACGTAGTCTAAATGACGTGCTTGGGAAAACCACAACTGTTAACAAAGAGGCCAAGACTTCCCTAGGTGGGTTTTCCCCGCTGTAATTGCAGCTTACACTCTGCATTTTATTTTAATCTCTAGAAAAACACTAATGGTGTTCAATTTTTAGGCTCTAAAGCAGCACCGTTGTGCCCAGAGAAGACGTCTCGAAGGCCGTCGGCGGTGGTGTCCATTTTTGATGACAG
The DNA here is from genome assembly GCA_900302615.1 of Holocentrus rufus. NCBI lineage: Eukaryota > Metazoa > Chordata > Actinopteri > Holocentriformes > Holocentridae > Holocentrus > Holocentrus rufus. The sequence goes on from OMLF01029340.1 coordinate 7,126, forward strand.
CAGCCGCGAGGGATCGGAGAACTCCCAGGATGACGAGCAGTTCAAAGCGCGGCGAGATTTCCTGAGGAGCGGCCTGCCCGAGGTGTTCAAGAAAAAGATCGCCAAGACCGCCGCCACCAAGGAGGCCTACTCCCTCTCCTGCTCCTCCTTTCAGCCAGTTGTACACATGCAGCAGCCACCAGCAGGTAGGGCCGGCCATTCATTCATAACTGCAGCCATTTTTTCATCATCGTATGATAGGGCCGATTACTTTGTTTTTTTATTGTTATGAAGGGGTATTGTAAATCGACCATGACCCCTTCCCCTCTGACTGATTTGTGTGTGTTGTGCTGACAGCTTGCCCTCTCTGGAGTCTGCCGTGGCCTCAGTCCTCTCTTCTGAGCCGACTCAAAGAGCTTTGCCACCCGACATCCAGCCCACTTCCATCTCCCAGTGGCTCCTTTTGTTTGAAGACAGAACCAGCCTCTAAAACCTTTTGTGAAAGGGTATGTTGAAAATATATATATTTTTTCAAGGTATACTAGTCAGGACTTTGTCCAAACAATTAGTGGACTAGTTGGTCTCGAGTGTGTTGATGGTATTTGTTCTCTTTCAGGGTTCGGGCTGGAGGCAGGAGTTCTCTGAACGTATTCGGCAGCTTCTCGTGCAGGAGGTCAGCGCCTCCAACCCTGCCTTCCCCGTTCAGAAGTTCATCACTCGCTTCCTGAAGAGACGCACTGAGCACCTTCAGCAGTGCACCGCCTCAGGTCAGACTGACATCACATTTAGACGTGTTGCACTGCAAAGCTCCAGCTCAGTTCATGCTAAACTCTATTTCCATATTAGTCATTTATTTATGGAGTGTTAACCAGACCACACATCGTTTTGTCTGTACTAGTGCAGAAGATCCCATTACTGAGATCACAAATTGCGCAAAAAAAAGTTTTTGTTGTGCTGAACCCATGAAACAATGACAACGTCCTTCCAAAATAGTGTTGGGGGGCAAATGGGGAACTCAGAATTTTTGGTAGTTTGGAAAATAGCAACTACAACAAAAAAAATTTGACTAATGCTAGTAACCTGTGAAGTTATATCACAATTCAGTCCAAATTGCCCCTAAAAGTACAAATATGTGGCCAACTCTTAATCGCTTTGGTTGTGGTTAACAGTCTCAAACTTCATGCCTGTATGTTGCGTAGAACCAGAGGCTGTGACCAAAGCCACCAGCGGCCCGCTGTCGGCCGAGCCATTAGGCGGGAAGAGGAAGAGGACAGATGAAGAGGAAGTGACAGCAAAGGTGGCTAAGAAGCAGCGGTCCAACCGGTCCGTGGAGAACGCCGCCGCGCCCGAGACCGTGCCGACTAAACGGGGAGGCCGCGCGAGCCGAGCAACGAGACGAAAGCTGGAGGAGGAGGAGGAGAAGGAGAAAGCCAAGCCTTTAGTGGAAGCTACGCCCGTCTCTTCCCAGGACGACTCTGTGATCGTGCTAGATGACTCGCCTTTGGGAGGAAGCGCCGGGAAACCAGGTGAGAGACAAACTCCGTTCACCTGAGACGTCCTGCCAGCTTACTGACCGGTCAGTGGACAGGTTTTGATCTCTGCATGAAAACTCAGTCTGCTGTTTGTCTCTCAGATGTCGGGAAGGAGGACGTGCTGTGGACGGACAAGTATCAGCCGCAGCACTCCAGTGACATCATAGGCAACACGGCCTCAGTCAGGCGGCTGCACAGGTGAGACAATTTATCTGCTGTCGCTGTACCTGAGTGTGATTAATAGGCGCTGTGTTGGCTTTATACTGTGGTTTTGCCCTGTGACCCAGTTCATTGAAAACCAGCTACATTCCTCGGGTCATGTGGGAGTCACCAGGAACTGATAACTCATTATGGCCATTTTCTTTTATTTTTAAGTCTAAATTTACTGTGTTTCTGTCTTCTTCCTTTTTTTTTTCCCACAGTTGGCTCAAGGAATGGAAACTCCGCACAGACCGAGAAGAGAGAAAAAAGCAGAAAGAGAAGAAACAGGAGGAAGGCAGCAATGGTGAGGGAATAGGGAAATGCTGACAGACTTTTTTTTCTCTTTTTCATTGGTTAAATTCCACTGATAATTTGGTTCCCTGACCTTGTAACATCCTCTTTTTCTGTGTCCAGACTCTGACTGGGACTGTGGAGAGGAGGACTCTCAGGATGGAGACGACCTGCTGTGTAACACGCTGCTTATTACAGGACCGAGCGGCATAGGAAAGACTGCTGCGGTCTACGCTTGTGCTCAGGAGCTGGGCTTCAAGGTACAGACAACTAATGTGGAGTACGCTAGTATACAACTTTGAAAATTACAAAATCCATGAGCTGCTCAGATTAGGCAACATTCTTTGTTGTGATCTGATGTCACATAATACACAACTGAGATTCACAAATTGCAAAATCTGTCACTCGGGGTTGGGGACGGGGGTCCCCCGACAAAAAGTGCGTCTGATCCCAATACTGACAAAACCACATGCGAGAAGTGAAAGCACGCAGAAAGTTCTTTTCGTGGGTGTTTGCCAAAAATATGCCAGACAAGGAAGGGCTGCATGTAGTGCAAGTAGGTTGTCTACAAATTTGTGCAGAAACACACATGAAAAAAAAAGAGATTCTGAAAACTCTGAACATGGAAAACAGAATGGTTGTGAAGATGTGGACAACAAAGATTAGCAAAGATTGTCTGTTTTGCAGAGAGAGTTGTAAAGCAAATAACAATGCAATGAAACAGACCTTGCACTCTCATTGGCTGTTGCTGATCGTCATTCCAAAAACTTGCTGTAGATCATTCAAACTACAATTTTTAGTTTTGCTTGAAATTTTCAGGAAGCCTGGTACTCCTCAAAGACTGGGTCAGTTTTGTTTAAGGCTGTAAAATCAGAGCTAAATTCATGTCGTCTGGCATAAGTGAGTGTAATTTTTCTTTTGTGATTATATAGGATTTAACGTTGTTCCAACTTTCCCCGGTCTCCCAAGGTATTTGAAGTGAACGCCTCATCCCAGCGGAGTGGCCGTCTGATCCTGTCCCAGCTCAAGGAGGCCACCCAGTCCCACCAGGTGGACATTCAGGGGGTCAACGCCCACAAACCCACCTACTTCAACAGCTATGGGACAAGCAGCAGTGCTGGTGCTGTCAGGCCTGGTTCCTCTCCCAGTACGCACAAAACATCATGACATGAATACAGTTTTTTTAATCTGTCACTTGTTAGTGAGAAGACGTGTCTTATTCAGATTTTCCTTACATGGTTGGATCAGTGCAGGATTTTAAACATATTTTTCTCTCCGTTCTCCAGGAAAGGTGAACTCTCCTCGCAGGGTGGTGTCTTCTCCCAGGAAACATCCCCAATCGCCAAGAGGTGCAAAGAGAGGGGGCCTGGCCCCCACCTCGTTAGCTAACTTCTTCAAAATGGGACGACCTGCCAACAAAGGGCCTGTCAGCACCAATAAGACTCAACAAACAGGTGTAATATATTTCCAAAACAAACTTCCCTTTCGACTACTTGATCAGTGGAAAAATAGTGTGCTTAAGTATTGTGCTTCATGACAGCTTTAACACTTATTCCACGTCTTCTCACATAGCTGCTCCTAAGAAACCAAAGGAGGCTGCCAGCAGATGTAAAGAGGCCGCAGTCAAAACCTCACCAGCCACCAGCACCGCCGCCAAGGACGCCGCCAATGAAGAACAGAGCAAGAAGACCGCCACCTCGCTCATCCTGTTTGAAGAAGTGGATGTTATTTTTGATGATGACTCGGGATTTCTGGCCGCTATCAAGACCTTCATGTCCACCACCAAGAGACCGGTCATCCTCAGCACCAGCGGTCAGTAGAAGGGCAGAAATTCATGTTGATGTTACTGTGTCTTATGTTCTCTGTATGGGCTTTGAACTTAAAATCAAATTTTGCACCTTTTTTAGATCCTGCTTTCAGCACGATGTTTGATGGCAACTTTGAGGAGATCCATTTCAAAACACCGTCAGTGGTGAGTGGAGCATGAAAAAAAACAATCATGGAAAACGTGGAAAAGACATGGAATTTTAAAGTCTCATTTTTCAAAAGCCATAAAATCAAGTAAACTCATTGAAAGTTTTGGAGAAGTCATGGAATTCAATTTTGTTGTCTTTAATAAAGTTAATAATAACTTATAACTTCTAATAATTACTTTAATAAAGTAATCTTTCACGGATAATCTTGTATATAATCTGCAAGTCCAACTGTTCACGTACTTATAGGTTGTAAATGGTCGTGGAAATTTCATTATGGGTCCTTGAAAAGTCATGGAAAAGTTTTGAAATTTTGTCTGTGGAAATGTGTGGGAACCCTAAGTTGTTATTTGATGATCCAATGGTGTGTCTAAAGTGACTTCTGATCTTGGGACACTAATCAAGTGAGATTATTATTTATGCCTGTGATGGTTTTGGTTAATCCTCCGACTCTGCACTCCTCCCTGGTCCAGTTGAATGTGAGCAGCTACCTGCGGCTGTTGTGTCTGGCTGAGGATGTGAGGACAGACCCTCAGGACGTCAGCGCTCTGCTCAGCCTCAACAGCTGTGACATCAGACAGAGCCTGCTGCAGCTGCAGTTCTGGACTCGCAGCGCTGGGGGGCGCCACGTCACCAGGCCGTTAACATGCTCAGACAGTAACGGTAAGGAGATGAGACTTACAAAGATATGGGAAAGTTTAGATAATGATGCAGAGGGTAAAATTACCACTTCATTTTATATGTGAGTAATTTTGGAGATGTGTATTTGCTCACTGCTGCTCTGAATGATTGAACTAGTTTAACATGTTGTGGGGCTGACCGTCGCTGAGAATTTTGGGAGCTAAATTTATTTGTATGAATTTTTATTATTATTTTTTTTCCTTTAATCACCACAAAAGCTGAACCGAAGCCAGAGACTCCCGGAGAGGCTGCGGACATGTCTGTGTGTGAAGAAGTGACCGTCCCACCGACTCTACCTCCCTGCGACACAAGCTGCACAGAGAGCATGCTGGGCCTGCTGAACCTCGAACCCCACAGAGACATTTGGGAGCTGCTGAAGGTAAACGGCTCATTGACCACGTGCAGTTTAGAGTGCAAAGTGAAGTTTAAGTAAATGTCAGGTAGATCTGTGAATTCTACTTGTTTTCTGAAGCTTGTTTTTAGAAATACTTGATGACTTTTTGTTGTGCCCACAGAACCAGGGTCCACTGAAGGAGGCCGTATGCTGGGAGCTCCTAAAAGACAGCAGGCGAAGAGGAGTGGACTTATTGTACTCCAACATGGAGACCCTCCTACCTCTACCTCTCACACAGTTGGCTGTCTCTACCCACAGACCGCAGCAGTTTGTCTCTGCACCACAAGACCAGCCTTGCACTGATTCAAAGGAGCTGCCTGCCACCGGTCCGCAGCCTGACGTCCCGCCGTCCCACGCCCGGCTGCTGCAGGTGGAAGAGCTGGCCGAGTGTTCGGACGACGGGAGTCCAGTGAAAGTGTCCAGCAATATGAAGAAGAACAAGAGGCGGCACCGCTTCCCTGACCAGGACCAGCTGCATTCTGACTCAGACTCAGAGGAGAGCTTCCTCTCTCTCTGTAAGCCGCAGAGCGCCCCTCAGGCAGAGGCGGAGGTCAAGGAGTGTCCAGGTCAAGATGTGGAGATGGCACCAGCCCCGGCTCCGGTGAAGGTGAAGAGGGAACCCCTGAACCCCGAGCAGCGCAGGAAGAGCCTCCCAGTGTCCCGCTGCCTTGAATCTATAGCCAACTTCCTGGACAACATGTCCTACCTGGACTCCTCCCTGCTTTTACCTCCATCACCTCAGGGAGGCGACAAGCACAGGAGGATGTTCGGCCTCCCAGTCTGTACCGCGGTGAAAGACGGGATGACGGATGAGCCGAGGGTTGAGTTTGACGGAGCCAGCTGGGTGGGGGGCGAGCAGGTGTTGGAGATCCAGGCAGCTGTGGAGGCTCTGAGCTTCCAGAGGTGCAGGGAGGCGGTGTCGGAGGCCTGGGACAAAGCCCAGGCGCTGGAAGGGGAGCTGGGAAAGGAGGCTGCAGCGGAGCTCACTCTCCCTGTTGCCCCACACCGAGAAGGCTTCAGCCTCGCTCAGGACGGCCCCTGTCAACCACAGTGAGTCATTTCTTTTCAAATTTTTGTACTTTGTGCAACACTGGAAACTTTACCAAGTTTAAACCTAAGAGCTCTGCGTTGGTCGTAAACATCTTCATGAAAATCTTGTCTGTCCGTTTCCCTTCTAACTCTAGTTATATATATTAAACCTGAGTTTAATCAGTTCAACCAGAGATGTTTCTTGCTTTGTCACTTTGCTCCAGATTGGTGCAGCGGAGGCGCGAGGTGATGGAGAGGTTGCTGTTCAGAGGAGTGTCTCTGGGCAACAGGCCTGCAGCCGCACAGGACTACCTACCTGCCCTGCGCACCATATGCAGATCAGAGCAGCTGAAGGAGCAGGGCAAAGTTAAACGAAGGTGAGCGTGCAGAAATCATATGGTGTTAATTTTACTGCTATACAGGGTTTGGTTTGCACTATGGGCAGGATGTGGTCTAGAACCACTCTCAGAAGCCGCTTGATGACTCAGAACATGATGCCTCTAACTATAACAGGTCCTATGTGGGTTTTTAGCCCACGAGCATATTAGAAATGCCATTTAAGTATGTTAAAGTGCACTAATTTTGCAAACGTACTGTGTGCATGCAATGTATACAAGTGGAGTTCTGTTGAAATGACTCCTCCAGCTCTTGGCCTGACCTGCAAACTGAGATGTGATCTTTGTTTTCCTTCAGGTTCCTGCACTACCTAGACGCCATCCACCTGGGCCTTGACAAGAGCACTCTGCAGCACTTAGCGGACGACTTTCCGTAAGGCGCAGAGACTGCTGGAGATGTCCTCATGATCGCTCAGAGGCTGCAACCATGATTTGTGCTTTGAGTGTCCGACTCTCAGACTCCACAAGCCTGGGCTGTCAACCGTCATCAGACTGGAACAATGAACAGCATTAACAGCCAGAAGAGGAGTGTGGATGCAAGGATGGGTTTGGTGACACCATGAAATTTGGCTTCATGTGATCTTGACCTAGGCATGCGATGAGTTGGTGAGCTAGATCAGTAGCTAGACAGGTGTGTGTGTGTGTGTGTGTGCACCCAGGGGTCTGCTGCACAGCACAGTCCAGTGAGTTTTCCATGTTTGTTCCAAACCGTTCATAACTGCATCACCAAGTACAGAAAAGATATTCAGACCCAGTATGCACAAAAAACTAAATGACATCGCTTCATACAAAGTTTGGGGTGTCCTTAGTTGACTTTTAAAAGCTGCAGCACATCCTTCTGGTGCTTTTTGAAATAATGCACTAATTATTACTACTTTTATGCATCTGTAATATAAAAGTTATTGGAGTGTGATTTTTGTTTCATGTAAAATAGCGTTTTATCCTTACTGGAATTTTTAGCCCTGTTTTTACATTTGCTTTTGGAGAGGAAGTATGGATCATATTAACACTTTTTTTTTGGTAAGAGTTTATTATTATTTGTGTCTACAGCTGTTTGAATATTGTCACACTCAGTACCAAGCCCTGTTCGTGCACCCAGGATCATGGTTCATCCCGTTCAAAAATAAAATCCACAAACAGCAGGCAGCTTTGGCCATGAATCTCTGGAGTTTGTCAGCCCTAAATGTTATTTTCACTGTCATCACAATGGATTTTTTTTGTGTTTGTTTTGGGTTTCTCTTTTTTTTCAGCCCTAAATATTTACACATTATTCACACTATTTTTTGTTGTCCCAAAATAAAGGTTTATCTCCACTGAAAATGATATTTATTTCTCACAATATTGCACTGTTATTTCTTACTTACTTTGAGGCCTGGTTGGAGGGAGGAATTGCCAGTTTTTTTCTTAGATTAAATGAAAAATAAATTACCTCTTAGGCGGAAATTAGGATTTTATAACCCCTGAGAACAAACAGACGTGCAGCATCTTTGTTGGTTAATATACAAGGTTCAGTGGCTGCGCAAATGGGTGTTACTGGTGTACAGATGGAAGAATAAATAAATATGTCGGCACGTGTTCAATAGAACCAGGCTGTTTCCATTAACAGGCAACATAAGTTCAGCAATGTGTTGGTTCAGATATGCAAATACAGTGGCTGAAGTTATATCCCCCAGACAGTGTGTGTTCCTGACAGTGTGCTCTGTTGTTTTGACACTGCATAAGGAAGTAATGATGGGGGAAATGCGCTCAAAAATGACAAGTGGACTAACGGACGCTGGTGGTTTGGGATTTTAAGTACACAGACGACGCGAGCTCGGTTCAGTTTGGGAACTATACTGTCGGTAGGCCACTTTTATTTTATATTTTTTTTGTTTTAAGTGTTTTTAAAAATGTTATGAAATAATCAGTAATCATTGCAAACACTGAAGAGATTTTTTTTTGATGCTGTCCTGGTGTGAACTAGGCGGAGGTAACACCAGGGCTCGAGACGCGCCTTTTCTGTGTAAACATTTTGGCACAAAACACCTGACATACAAATGTGCGTTATCAGCGTTTCGCGCGTGGCAGGAGGATAGGCTATATACAGACGGGTCACCACGCCACACTGTCAGGGAAAAAAAAGGGGTAGAAAAAAAAGAAAAGGGTGACAAAAGGGCGGCTGTGTGGTCGGACGCGCTCCGGCAAAGAGAGGAGGGCGGCCGCTTGTTTGGTTTCAAGTTTGAGTGTCGCAAAGTTCCAGTTTTCATATCTGCTGCTATCATTTCGCCACGTGTCAAAATATGTAACCACCATGCTCAGTTCCGACAGTGTTTGCCGCCCGAGAGGAGACTTGTACCCAGCGACACAATGGCAAACCGGGAGAGGAACAGAAAGATTTTACAGGAATTGGTGAAACAGCCGGACAACAGCAGATGCGCAGACTGCGGCGCCCCCGGTAAGTCATGAATTAGTAATAATGACATGTTGGCTCATCACACATAATGCTTAATTGTGGGTGGGGTATGTGTACAGGATGCTAAACAAATTGGGTTGCACTATTTTTAATGGCTCTAATTATGATTCTATAATGGCTTAAACATGTGGCAGCCCAAATATAACCCAGCACCCTAAAAATAGTTCAAGTTTATTTAGAGTTTTTCGTTACTATTAAAATTTCAAAGGGCTTTATAAGCTCAGAGTAAACAGGAAACACCTTAACTTTCACAAGAAAAAAAAATCCCCCAAACAGACTTCCATGTGATTTTGTTTTAGCTTAGATTTGAAGCAATTTGGGAATTTATTTTATCAGTCATGGGATGAAAATGACGTCACACCTGGTTAAACAACAGCCCACCACATCTTACCTGTTATTGTAATGATGTGATGTGTGTCTGAATCCTGATCCACAGATCCAGACTGGGCGTCTTACAAGCTGGGTGTGTTCGTGTGTCTGAACTGCTCTGGCATACACCGCAACCTGTCCAGCCGGGTCAAATCCATAAAGCTGGACTTTTGGGAGGACGAGCTGGTGGAGGTACAGACTCCATTCTGTCTGATCCAGGCCTCATCCAGACTGTGATACGGATTTAAAACATCCTGGTTATGTTGCTGTACTGGTTCAACTGTGTAGTGAGTAAAAGAGAAACCCACAACTGAGGAATTTACTAGGGCTGAGTGTAACCTTTGTTTCTGTGTGTGTGTGTGTGTGTGTGTGTGTTTTGGCAACTGGGATGGCTGCAGTTTATGAAATCCAAAGGCAATGCCAGTGTCGGAGCTTATTTTGAGAAAGCTGTCCCACCGTACTACTATCGACCGCAGCAGAACGACTGTGCGTAAGTACTTT
>OMLF01029342.1:18313-38619 GCA_900302615.1 Holocentrus rufus
AGTTGGGGGAGGGGGGGGTTGGATTAACAGTGATGGATGTCCAGTTGCTGACTACATCAGAGGAGCCGGGGGGCAAGACAGCAACCACTGCTCCCCTCCCTCTAATCTCAGCCTGGATAATCAGAAACACATGGCGCCCCATAATGGCTCCAGTGTTGTCCTGTGCAGCAGAGCAGAGCTGTGAGGGCCATGCACACCCGAGCACACATGCAGTGGCTGATGATATATGTTTGCACTGTGAACCAACACTTGCATGCCAAAGTTCTGCACAGACATACTGAAGAGCTCATTTTCAAAACCAGATCGCTCCAGCTGTACTCATTTCTGTAAACCATGCTTCTTTTTGCAGATAGTATCAATGAAAAATCATACTAGCGTGCTAATGTATAGGTGATACAGGCTTTTGCAATGATATTTTGGATTCAGAGACTATGTTTTGTGAAGCATTGCATTCAACAGTCAGTTCTTTTTTTTTCAAATTTATTTAAATATGCAAATGGTACTGTATGGTGCTACTTGGACGGCTAAATGATTTGCATGACTATGCAGAAGCACTCTATTTTAAGCGCATTAATGACCTCCTAAACTGGAAATCTATGTAGGGGAAAATGAAGGAGATGACTTTTACAACCAGAAGACTTTTAATGAGCTGCCACACATAGAAATACATGGGGAAACTGTTGAAAGGGCAACCAGTTTCAAGTATCTTGGAACAACTTTAGACAGTTATCGAAGCTTTGATGAGAACTGTGATTTTATTCATAAAAATGGCCAAAAGAGGATGTACCTCATAAGGAAACTGTAAGGTTTCAAGACAGGATACATAATATGTATTTGTCATTGTTATATATGAACAAAAGTGACATTTTTCCCCTCCTAACTTCCATTTTCAGGAATATCGCTGGTCAGTTGCAAGGGGTTAACCTAAGGATCTTGACTGGCAGGATTTTATTTCATTTTATCTGATAGACAAATTTCCACTCGTGGACAGTAAGGTTATTCTATTCTATTCTATTCTATTCTATTCTATTCTATTCTACACTGGCACTTGGGCATAAACCTGCGTGCATGCAAATTACAGCTGTATATATTTATTTATTTATTTAGTTATATTTATATATATTTATTTTATTTTAAGTTCGTCTTATACATTTTCAGTATTAATTTTCTGAGTATAGCAATGTATCGTGATACAAATTGTATTGTGTCCCACGTATCGTGATATTGTATCGTATCGTGAAGTGCTTGCTGATACGCAGCCCTAACACACATACATACACACATACATACACACGCACTAAGGCGGCTCTTTTGCCTTGTTCAGAGCTCATTATCAGGACTTGGAGTCTGTGGAGGAGAGAGAAAGCGTAACGTCTCACCAAGTTACCCGCGGATAAGGAGGGTGTGAATAATTATGACCTTGCCTCACAGTCACAATGATGCGATAAAGCAAACCTGATGTGGTTTGAAAAACAGGGGAAAACCCGCAGGCCAAAGGCGAGTAACTCTGCGTCGACATGTGTTTCTGTGACCGATCTTGGCACGGATGAGGAGTGAAAGTTTGCGTCTCAAACAACAAAGCTGTTGTAAGCTAGGCTGGTCACAGGCAGGACTGATTGTCGGGACAGTTGGGGTTCAGTGCATAAAAACATAAGCTCTCTGCTTATTTTCCTTGGGTTTGGACAGATGCATTCAGTCTTGTGATCATTTTCCATCCCAATATCTGGAATAAGGCCGCAGCTTTCTCTCTGCTGCTCCAGGTTGGAGAGAGAGTGAAAGAGAGAGAGAGAGAGAGGGAAAAAAAACTTTGGGTCAGCCCCTGGAATTATGTGAAAACTGAAACCTCGAGCCACACTATGAAGTCTGAAGCCCCAGTTTACTGCACAGATAGCGGATGGATGGGTGTGTGAGGGAAGAAAGGGCTGGGGGAAGGGAGGAGAGGAAGAAGGAGTGAATGAGGGAGAGAGACCAAAAGTGAGGGAAATGGAGAAAAAAAAAACGAGAGAGAGAAAAAGAGAAAGGCTTTAGAAAGCTGTAATCTTAGAAAGAGAAAGGGGTAGAAACATACTGTAGTGAGAGGGAGAAAGGAAAAAAGAGAGAAAGAAAGAAAGGAAGGAAGGAAGAGGGAAAGAAAGAAAAGGGATGATAGAAAGAGAGAAAGACAGCATCTGCAGCTGACTGATCTGCTTTCTATTAGTCGTCCAAATCCTCTCCCCTAATACACCCCTTCCATAGAATTATGCTGACAAAGGGGGAAAAATCCAGGGCAATTTTAAGTCCCAGACAACTGTTTGCACACCCCTCCGTCTTAAAAAAAAAAAAAAAAAAAATCTCTGAATACTGAGAAAGTGACTGCGGCTTCATTACATCTCCTGCCATTCATACCCAAAAGTATTTTCGCATTCGTAAGACTAGTCAGGACGAAAACTAATGACTGTGTGCATGTGTCTTCCAGCAGCAGTGTGGCTTAATAACCTGCTTGCATATTGACTTTTTTTTTCCCCCAGTCTGGCTCCAATAACTTTGCGATAACACGGATGAAGCGAAGCGGGTTGATCTGAGGTGAACGCTAGCCTACTTTTCAGTCTGGGACTTGACAGTAACAACACTCCGAGCCGGCGCAGCACTGATGCAGCTTATCATTCAAGAGGTGAGCCTCCTCCAGTTTCAGTGGAGCAGCTCTTTTGACCCAGTTATCCAGCACATCACCATCTTGTCTAGCTGGGAGGTCAGGCTATAGTGTGGTTGTCCTTAACTAGTGCATTAAGAGGGGGCCTCTTTTAGCTTGGTGTCATTACGAGGGAGTTTCGGGCCTAAATAATGACAGTCTTAAATCATACAGTGAGTAGATGTCACTGGAAATCTATAAACACACATTTGATGCTGGCTCTATTTCCCTTCTGGTTGCTCGCTGACCTCAGTTCTCGGCGGTTTTGGCCCGAGAGGAGCAGCAGCTCCATTTCCAGTAAATGTCATTTCATAGTTAGCCCTACTGCATTTCCACAGGGCTGAGAAACAGCGTTTAACGTGTAAGGAGGACTGCAATTAGACAGTGTTTCTCGCAGACAGCGTGTCGACAGGGATAAGAGACGAAAACAGCTTTCTCGAATCTCCGCTGGCTGCGTCTGATGCAATGCAGCAGCCAGGGAAATGACTGCATTTTAGGAAATCATACTCCAACGACCGCACATTTGTGTCAGACAGTTAAATAGTCAATCGTTTTGAACGCCGCAGCAAAAAAGCAAATATCCAAGTGGGACTGTCAAAACCTCAGATCCTCTGTTGTGTTGAATGTGCTAAAAGCTGTTTTTCAAGAAATAAACTGTGCAGCTGATGAAACTATGATCATTTCCACAACAGGCTTTCAGAACAAATATAGCCTAGGGGATTCTGCTGTGGAAAAAATGCCACTCTGTGGCCACATGAAATGCTGCCTTTGTTTCTCGAGCATATCTGTGCATGCATGCTAATATCAGTCGCTTTACACTGAATGCCATCTTGCAAGATTTCACCCCAAATGAAGCGAAGTTAATCTATTATCCTCGACTCACAGGGGCATCGAGAAGCCGCTCTCGACTCGGGCCGCAGTTAAATTAATATTTTCAACCCCCCCCCTCTTTCAAGTGTAACTCTACTCCACTTTCTTTCTGCTTTGCGTTGCAGAAAATATTTGTCTTTTTTCCCCCTCACTCATAAATTTCTCTCTTCCTCTCCTTGCAGGGGCTGAAATGGCTACCAGATGTGGCTCCAATCTGTTCCCGTTGTCATAGAAACGCAGGAATAGGTTTTCTGAGTCCAGGGCTTTTGGCTGACTCATAAGGGGCTGAGTTTTAAAGCCTAGCAGTTTCTATAGACTTGGCACACCGCGGGCATCCAGGCTCCAAGTCATGTTTAGACTGGCAGCCGACATGTCATTGAACGCCCCCCTTCCCACACTCCTAACTCTGACTTTTTGACCACCCTTTCAGTTATCCTGTATAGTCGCTCCTTTGTGTATTTTTTTTTTTGTGTGTGTCAATGTGAATTTATGATTCACAAGTCAGCTTTCAATACCATGTCAATAGAAACGAGCAAAATACGACTCCTCATTACAGAAGGGATATGAAAACACCCAAGCTCCATAATCACACACAGGCCTCTCCCATTGAGATCCATTTAAAAAGCTGCAGCCGCCGAAATGCGTCAAAGGTCACACTGTACACATGCACGACCAGCGAAAACAGTTTATCCCCAAAAGCTGTGCAGCGGTGACACGCAGTGTGCATTCCTGAGCTGTGTCATTCCCACAGTGCGTCGAGGATGAAAAGCCATAGGACATGTGTTGGTGCGCTCAGCTGAGAATCTTCTCCATCTGCGAGCTGAAGGCAGGCAGATGGAGGCATTTGTGTCGACATTCTTCCCCTGCCCTGCCATGCCAAGGCTGAGCAGGGAGAGCACAATGTGCGGCACTGTCGCATGCAAAAGAAGACGTTTCAATCGAGATACGATCTTTATGAATACAAAAATTGTGCTGACTGAGGTGACGGCGTGTGTAAAAGGCGCTGGGATATGATTGGATGTATATTCAACTCAGTGAGGTCGAGGCTTGACCGTGACCCCTTCACTCATGCACGTCACTGTTTGGTTTATGCAGCTACAAACGCTTAAAGTCCACATGCACACACACACACACACATGCAGGGTGGTAGTCGGGACCACCTTAGTTGAGTCAAGTCAGCTCCAAAATTCAGGTTCAGGTTCAGTTAAGTTCAAGTGAAGAAAAGGTGCAAAGTGGGTCAAGACCATGTCAACACCAAGAGCGGTGCAAAACAAGTCCAATACAAGACTGAGATCAAAATAAGCAATAAAGTCTGTTCATGTTTTTCAATGGAGCTTAATGGGAAAAACAAGAGAGCTCTTCCTCGTCCATGGTGGATTTCTCCCTGTATGTTTGTTTAGCATTGCTGCAAATCACTGAGCCTACAAAGAAGCCCTTACTCTTTTAATTTTAGGGGTTGGCATTGAAACCTGACAGCTAATGTTTCTGTTTTAGATCACTGAGGTTTTTCCCCCCCTCCTCCTCCTCATAACCACCATTGTAGTGGTGCTGAGAATATTTCTCAGTGATGTAACTGGATCGACTCTTGGCTAGTTAGCCGTGGAATAACAAAAACACATCATCCAACAACAAAATGGCACAATGAATGCAATTCAAATCAGCCCGTCCCTGTTATTGAACAGTGTTAATGTGTTTTAGGCTGGATTTCCAGAGATGTAAATCTCCCTGTAGGAGGTCTGGATTTTACCCTTCATGCATCCAACTAATTAATCTGTATGACTTTGCCTATCAATGCAAAGTTTGATGACCATTACACGATATACAGGGATGTTATCACTTAAGCTGTTTGTAGTCCCAGAGCAGAAAATAAACAAAAGTGGACCAGGTGGAGAAAAATATGATTGTAGATAAAAATGAAAAAGTTGAGTCAGTATCCAATCGTGGTCGGGATCAAAACATAATAAGCATGAGTCTGAAATAACTCCAAGACATCGGAAAAGTGGTTTTGAGTCCAAGACTGGACTCAAGTATTACAACACCTATACATAAATGTGTGCAAGCCAGCATTCACACACACATGCACACACACACACTACACCGTGTCAGCAGAGCAGGGTTTAAAACAAAGCCCCCTTGGCCCTCTGGTTTCAATTATCAGGCACATGATCTATGCATCTATCCTTAAATCCATCCATCCGTCCATCCAGCCAGCCACACTCCTTCTTTGCCTTGTGGCCCGGTTCTGGCTATATCCTTCTTCTTCTACCCTCCAAAAGAGGAACAGATAAGCAGCGCGTGATTAACTCCTTAGCACAGAGTTTCCACTGTTTCCTCCCATGAAAGGAGCTCTTGTCCCCTCATCCTGAAGGAGCCAAATGAACAGTCCCCTGGTTCCTCCGGAGCCCTTTGAAGAGCCGGTGTGACTCTGCAGGACCCCCGCCTCGTCCCCGGGACTCTGCAGCCAGTAGCCCAGAATCACAGGAAAGGGTCAAATATCAATCAGCATTAGAATGAATCTGTTTGGAGGATAGATTGGGGGATTTATGCTGCATTTTACTTAAGAAATCCTTTTTAGCCTCATTGTTGACTGTAGGCTGGAAAAAGACGGGAAGGAGAGAGGAGATCGGCCGGGACGAGGTCATGTCCTGACGAGGCAGAATGCTGACTTTGTGGGATCTAAGTGAATTAGTGCTTTACGACTGCTGTAAACCGATTAAATGAGGACTGATTTTTACATTTCTCTTTCGGTATAGCTACATGTATTGCTTTTTTTTTTATTTCAAAGAAGTAAATGAGGAAACACCATTTTAACGACCATACACAAATTGAAATCAAAGTCGCTAATAACAAACCACAACAGAAAAAGTATACCGTACAATTGCTAATGTCTTTGCAGCGTTTCAAGGCCCTTCTTTACAAATATGCACTGCAAGCCTATAGAAACAGGCGCGGGCCAGTCAGATATGAAAAGATATGTTATTTTTTTTTGCTCACTTAAAATTGCCACTTTATAATCACACAATGTTATGTTTTCGGGTATATGCATTCTTTTCAACAGTGGTATCATAGTAGTACTGTACAATCCTTTCCGTATGCGTTATTTTCTTATGGGAGGCAATGATAACAATCAGAGGGAACGAGAAGGTTACAGATTTCCTGTGTAGCTATTAATGCCATATAATTACACTCTGCGTCATGCAGTTAAGTGTTACACAAACAATAACATCAACAGAGAACAATTACAGAGCCAATGTAAACTTTACAGGAGGGAAGTACTCATAGGTTTGCTTCAGAGTCCAAAATAAGCAACATACAAAAAAAGCAAATACAACATGAAAGCCAGTTCATTGACACCAAGAAAAATAGAGAAACTAAAAAGTCATATAAGCACAGCTTACAAAGATAATAAAAAGTACACAATCTTTACAAGTAGAAAATGTTGAAAAAATAAACAAAGACAAAGAAACTGGCTGTACCTTGGTAAGAACACAAAGAAAACACAAGGCGATTGGTTCAAATTAGCTGTGAATGTAAAAATTTGCGTTCTTCAGCAAAGTGGTGTGTTTGTACTTTACATTACGTGTGCGACCTGTCTGTGGTCTATTTAGGCTGCACTGCTGTCATCCTTTGTTCACAGCAAATGTTTTGACTATTATTCAATAATTCTATCCACCAATTACTGAAAGAAAAGACTTTTCTTCCTCTTCACAAAACTGAACAGGTCTAGTTTAATTATCTTAGATCCGCCACCTTTTTTGGCTTATTACAGTTCAAGTTGGCAAAGCCATTAAGGCAAACATGGCTTCTGTTGGTTAAACTGATCCACAGGCGAAGCGTATTTTAACGCTCCAGGCACTGGTACCATTTAGTGCTGCAGAGTCATACCCTTGACACAATGAAACGAAAGCGTCTTGTTCCATTACCATGAGATAATTTACTCCTACTGAGACAAAAAAATCTGTGACATGAATTTTTCACACAAGACTCAAATAACATCAACATGCTACTTGTGTGAAGAGAGACTAATTTGCGTGGTTGTATTGACCTAGATTCTCTTTGTATGCATTGCGAACTGTAAAACTGAGAGACATAATTGCACCTTTCGAAATGTGTTTGTCAGAAGTTAACTGACTGACCTGATTCACTGACCTTTAGAGAATTCAAATAACAGACATTTTAATCCGTCACATCTGATCTACAATGTGGGTAAGACACTATCCTATGATGTCTTAAAAAAAGACCAACAGACTGTAGAAGTTGTTGAATTAAAAAGTAAGAGAGCTTAACGTGATTTATAAGCATGACATACACTGATGACATAGGATAGCTTGGGATTTACATTTTTGGTTTTAGTGGTTTAGCTGATGGTATAAAAGTTACAGTAAGAGCATATTCTGGTGATTTGGTCCTAGCATAAGTAGCTCAATGAGGATGAAAACAGCTTTTTTGAATCAAAGAGCTTGTTTAGTCTTTAACAAACCATGTCTGACAGAGTTTTAGCAGAGAGTTTAAGTAAGTGCCAAAATTCAATATCTCTGTTTGGAAAAAAATCTTTGATAACACAACTAAAACTCAGTGAGGTGAATCACAAGTATGAAAAAGCCTAAAAGCGTCATAAGTTGTGTATTTTTGGATGTGACATTTAGCTGAAAAATCTTTGTAATGTGGTATGTCAGCCTCAAACTTGCTCCAGTAGCAAAAAGGATCACAATCATCTGCTTTAATAAAGACTAAGGACTGTTTGATCTACAGCAAATCATGTCGGATCAAACTGCAGAAGTGAAACTTTTCATTGAAAAAATTAAATATTTTAGTTAAGAATAGCTTTGACTTCAAGAACACGGACCTCGTTGGACTCAGATTATGGTATGGCTCTGTATTTGGGTTAAATATTATTTGTGCTCTTAAGGTCCATAGCAACACTGATAAAAACCTTAGCTAGAAATCCTCAAAGGATCTAATTCTCTGGATTATTTTAGTACCTTTAGTACCTGTGGAGACCATACATTTAAAAAAAATATTGTGATTTTTAAAAAAAAATTGCATTACACTTTACAGTTACGCAAATCCAACAACTGGGAGTCATACATAAATATAGTGGTGGACATACTGTAGAGAAATAGAGATGAATGGACTATGGATTATGTCTGTGTGCCACTGCTGAAACTCTCAGGCTGAAGTTCTCACAGTTGTGTCCGGCTTGGCCACAGGTTGTGGTGTGAAATCGATACATAAGTTGTTATACAAAAGAGGTTTCATGAAATGTAGTACTATGTAGTATAGAGGTCAATATAGTACAACTCACCAATACGACTCAGTTGAGCCTTCAGTTTACAAGTATTTCTCACTTCCTACTGGTCCTGGAGCCACAGCACACTCACACAAAAAAATTATAAATTCCTTGGTTGAAAAACTATGTGGTTCGCCCTCCAACAAAGTCATTTTAGTCCTTTGGAAATCCATCGCACACCTTGGCCATTTGTCTTTAAAAGCTCTTATTTCACTATCTGTGGTGGCATAATGGCTGTCTTTTGCTGGGGTGTTTTGTTTTCCGACGTATCCAAAGTACCCTCCTTGCCTTTCTTTCTGGGCGGCTTTTTTATGGGAGTTTTCTTTGGTGTAGGATCCGACGTAGGGTCCCCTGCCTTTGAGCCGTTCAAGTCCTGCTTCTCCGGGCTCTTGGCGTCGGGGGTTCCTGGGTCGGTGGTGATGGGGCCCACTATCTTTTGGAGGCTGCTGGTGGTGGGGAGCAGGGGCTTGGTGGAGCCCTGTTGGCCCAGACCAGTAGAGGGGGTCCTCTTGGCCTTCTGTGGAGGAGTGGGCTTCTCCCGGTTGGCCTTGGGTGTGGACAGACCGTTGGTCTTCGTCAGGCCTGTCCCCTCGTTCCTGTTGATGCTTTGGGTTTTCTCCTTGAGCTGGGCGGCCAGGAGCGTGGCGGCCTCAGAGTTCATATGAGGATGGATGACTTTGGGGCTCTTGGGTGGCTCCTTGGGGGACTCCTTCGGACTGTCTGAACTCTTCTTGTCTGACGAGGAGCTGTGGAAGTTACTAATCTTCTTGAGGGCGTTCTGGACCACGCCGTTGATGTGCTCCATGTGGCTGGGGCTGCTGTGCTCCTCCCCAGACTTGCTACCTCTCTGAGGTTTGTGTTTGCTGGGGGATCCATTGGCACTAGACCCCTTCGCATCCTGATTCTTCTGCTGCTCTCGACTCTTCTCCTTGGCTTGATCCTTCATTTTCTGCCGTTCCTCACTCTTAGCCGACCCATCGCTGGAGCTCCTCTTCTTCTCCTTTGGCACTGCGAGCGCCTTCATTACCGCTTGCCCCTGCTGGTCCGGCTGCGGAGACCCTGTAGTATTTCCATGGATCCACGACACTTTGGGCTTCGTGGATGGGTCTGGCGGACGTGGTTTGGGCTTTCCAGGTGAAGGAGGTGGCTTTCCGTTGCGCTTGGCCTCCGGAGTAGGAGTGCCGTCCCCATCTTTGCCACTGCCTTCATCCTCCTTAGAGTGCTTGGAGAGGCGGGCGATGCGGGCGTAGAGGGCCCCGATCGCAGACTCAGATCCACTGGTGGAGCCTTCGCTGTCGGAGGACTTGAGCAGCGGCTGCTCGCTCCCTTCTGGTTTTGTGACACTGGTGTCTTTCAGGGAAGTGTACTCCCCTGCGTCCTCCTCACTCGGGACAGCTTCTGTCTTCTCTGCTGTGAAGCCTGGGCTGCTCTTCTCCTTGCTTTCATTCACAGACTCTGTGGGACAGAGGCAGATCAATAGGCATTAGTCAGGGATTGTTTGTCCAATGAACTATTCGAAATACAGGTACACCAATGCCAATTTTTCAGTAATTATACAAGTCCCAAGTACTTCCTTAGTTTAAGAGAACAGCCAAAATGAGTAATGCTCCACATTCTCAATTCACGCTCAGTCATGCCATGTAGTATCAGATAAAGCAATAGGAAACAGACAAGACTACATATGCTAGACCAGTGGTTTTCAAACTGGGGGTGGGATCCCGGGGGGGTCATGAAATGATTCTGGAGGGGTCGCATGATGATTATGACACAGGAAAACAAATTTTATGACACAAAATTATCATCAGGTTTATTTTTCCATGTCTTTTCTCCATTTTTGATTGTTTTCTTGTGAAATACTGAGTAATTAAAAAATTGGAGGCTTCCTTTGTTAAGTAAATAAATTAACCTGAAAATGGAGCTGTTCCCCAGTTGGACTGATCACCGCTCTGCATACGTAGCCTAAGAGGGGGGTCACGAGTGGGCATTGCTTCGTTTTAAGGAGTCAGGGGTGAGAACCACTGGACTAGATTTTAGAGGACATTAGCTGTACACTTCTCTCTCCTTTTTTACTCTGATCAAACTCAATTTATGGCGGCTTAACAGCTTATTCAGACGAGGTAAACAGATACAGAACAGTGCAGGTTGTTGTGCTTAACGGACCAGAATGGTATTTAGCCTGAAAATCCTAAGCCTCTCTAAAAAATAAATGCTATGCCAATGATCTTCACAAATAGCACCATTCCAGTGTTTTCATCTTTCTGTAGACTTTGCACCTCCTGCCAGAGAAGTCTTAGATTGTGCCAGAGCGTCATTTAAGGATCAGTATCTGGGCAGCTTCATTTGTTGATCTGTATAGGAATATTTGCAAGCTGAATCAGCTCTAGACTAGAACTGTAACTGAAAACCTTTGTGATATTTGCTATAATCATTTTGCAGCAGAGGCTGGTAGATTAAAATCAACTGTCTCAAAGCCTTTGAACCATCCACTGGGCAAAGCAATATGTAAACAGCACGACAACTGTAGAACACTACAAATCCATCCATCAAAAAATAAATGTGTTTCATAAACCAAAACACACAAAAAAAAAACTAGCATCATCTGACAGCAGTACAGAAACTGATGGAAAGGGTATTTTCCACTGAACTTCAAGGAGTGAGTCATAGTTTGGACAGGAGCCATATGCTGACTTGACCATTCCATTTCCTGTTTATGCTTTCCTTTCAGAGCAAAGACCTGGGTCTAGATGGCATATGATAAGGAGCCAGCTATCGCTCTAATGAGATTTGCAGAATTGGGTGAGTCACTGTGTAGTCACACTGGGGAACTTGACTTATTCATAGACACATTGGCAACAGCGACATGTGTGTATAAGTGTGCCTTGTATGTGTGTGTGTGTGAGAGAGAGAGAGAGAGGGAGGGAGAGGAGAGACAGAACATGTACAGGCTCCAAGATAGACCAAATATGCATCTATGCGCGACATTCCAGACAACTAAAATGTTTATTTGCTGGTCCGATGACTCACCTTCATGGGGCACGCAGTAAACTGGCCCTTCGTCACCGCTCTCAAAGGAGGAAAAGGACTCTTGGGACGACCAGGAGGACGGGGACGGCTGCTCGGCCACAGATGGGGGCTCGATGAAGCTGCAGTTGAAGGTGTTCTCTGGGTCGTGGTGGGCTACTGGGAGGGGGCCAAAAAGAGAAAACAAACGGGGAAGCCAAAAGGTCAGCCAGAGGGTATTATACCGTGTTACAAGAACAACAGTCTGCTCTCACACTCACAACTACAACAATATTGTAGAGAGTGTCTGATGAAGTGAAAATGAGGAAAAAAGAAAAGGTTTACACTCATTTTAAATAATTTTACATGAAATTAATTAGGGTTTAAACAACATGGGGTTTTCAAGGCTGCTGCTGATATTTTTAGACTCTTCATTATTTTTAAATCTAAGTTTTCGGCAAAACATACTTAAAGATTCAGTGTTTGCACAGAATTGTGTTTTTGGCAGGCAAAAAAAGCAATCAGCATGCTACACTAAAAATCTCCATTTAAACTCAAATAAATGACATATGTTAAAAAAGGTTAGCAGGGCACATATTCAATGGCAGAGGAAAGTCTGAGGCCTTTTCAAGAAGAATTAATCAAAACTGCCATCAAAAAGGTGGTGAACAACATGAAAGGCAAATATTGGCCCAATATAATGGGAAACCCGCCCTAACTTTGCCCCCTGTTAAATGTTTAAGCCATGTTCTGTCATGTCTTATTCTAGTCTATTTATACAAAAATCTACCACAAATTATGTCTCTTTTTAGCCCGTCTTCCAATGAATACACTCCCTCAAATATATGTAGGTCAGTAATCTCTCTCTCTCTCTCTCCACCTCTTTTCCTTCTCTTGCTTCCTTTCCTTTTCATGTTGCATGTTCTGCTGACACCTCAGTCTCAGGACAGCTGTGGCTACAGGGGGATGCTTGTGGTCAATCTACCCATCTGGCGTGAGCAGTGCAGTTTTGGCCTTAACTGGAAAGGGCGTTAGCTCAACATGACCAACCACATCAGATGCTCGCTATTTACATGCCCGATGACACATAGATCCATCCGTTTGTTTAGCACTCAGATAAACCCTCAGTGGAAGGAATCCCTTAACTGCACCAGGCCCTTGGCCAGGAACAAATCCGTGCTCCTTCGCTGCTGATTTGACGATATCTACAAAGATGAGAAAGCTTTTAAGAGCCACTTTTGAGTTTTTGGAGATCTAGATAATCTTATATTCCACTTTCAAGAAGAACTTATTCATGGAAACTTGCAAAAGCACTATCAAATGACCAAATGCATTTATTTAATTTATTTAGCATTGAATTTGGCTGTAATATAAATAATTTAGAGAAGCCTGCCGCCCTCAGATGTCATACAGTTTACATTCTCACAGCACCTCCTGACACTGGTTTTGATAGTGCATGCCCTTTAAAAATGCTAGATGAGAAGGTTATCATGATCTAAATAAATATATACAACACTTCAGTCTGCTCAGAAGGTCCTCCTCACCTTCAAATAGAAACGCAACACGTCTTATTTCTCCTCAACAACTTCTCTGATGTTGATACTTTTGCTTCTTTCCTCCATCAGCGTGCCTCACATCAAACCCCCGTCTGATTTGCTTTCCTTTGCATCTTCTCAAACAACAATCAGATTCGGTCGCAGCCAAATCAGAAATAGGCCAGAGACAGGGGAGGGGGGGGTGTGCTCCAGAAATTTTATGCATGCTGACATGCTTGTACAAAGCAATTTTCAAAAAGCCCTTTTTTCCCCCCTCTTTTCTGCTGAAATTCAGCTTGTAGTCCAAATTATAGAGGTTATCTCCTGAATCATTAACTCAGATGTAAGATCCTTTTCCCTCTTTTGTTGATACATGGAAATCTGAAATTACTGGAACCTTGCTTACATTCATCCAACACATGTTGAGTGAATCTAAACAAGTGAAATGCATGGGGACTTTGAGTTCGGGGATGTATGTCATTGCGTGTGCCGCTGTTATGGTTGGAAAATGTCAACACAGATGAGGCTTGTCAACAATAAATGATTTCAGATGTTTGTCCAGGAAACAAGAATTAACTTGTATATAATAACAGCAAAACTTTTAATATACTGGAACTACATAGAGGGGACTTCCACCCAAGTGTACCCAAGCACATTGGTTATTACAGGATATCCTGTACGCTCAGATTAAATGTCAGAGTACAGTCATTTTCTGTACATGTAATTGCTTTGGACTGTTATGACTGCACTGCTCTTGCCAGCACAGAGTTATATAAAGTACACAGAATTATTAAATTAGTGTAAAAATACAAGTTTATCATGAAATTATGCCACAAAGTTAAATTTTATCCCAAAAACATCAGCTAGCATTTCTGTATATATAAGCATTTCGGTACAGCTATTTTGATTGGAATATCTATATAGAGGAAATCAGCTTGGTTTGGATGAGTTAGATTATGGCTGTGTCAACTGCTAGAAACAATATACTGTACACAGAACCCGGCCAAATATTTGCCTTCAGGCGTGGATGAGAAAAGTGCAAGAAAATAATTTTATATGCGCTTCTTCAATGGGAAAATATTGTGCTCAAATTCAATAAGAGGAAAAAATAAATGAGCGTGTGTACGTTGTCTGCACTGTTGCCCTTGTGTGAGATCTGCAGGCCTAACAGGCAGAGAGTCCGAGGGGAGGAGGAATGCAGAGCAGCTAACCTATGCAAAGACTTCAGTCAAGTTAGTCAACAAGCTAACACATGGGCATTTTGTGACATTGCTTGTACGCAACAGTGAACAACTGCTGTCCTTGAACGCTGCTCCCCCCAGACTGGGAGTCTAGTGGGGCGGATTGTTCTGCAGGCTGGACGCCACTGAGATCTCATCCTGCACGGAGGCAAAGGCACAACGGGGCTTTATTGACATGCCCCAGCTGCAGGGCTGCAGCACAGTTGCTCGGGAGGGGGGAGTGGGGGGGGGAAGACACGCCTTGCCAAAACTGGGGCAGAGGTAGCCTAGAGGTTAGAGAGGTGGGCTGGCTGTCCAAAGGTTGCCAGTTCAAATGTCTGCTCTGGCTGGGAAAATCTCAGCATGCAAAGTGAAAGACAAATCCCCCAACCCTGCTGCCAAGGTGCATTGAGCAAGGCACTTTACCTCCAGCTGCTCCAGTGGATTTATTCAGTGATCAACAGTCGGGGGATTTGGCTGTAGTGGATATTTACACAGATGAAAAAGGTCAGCTACTCTTGTAACCTTTTTAAACTGACCTAAAATCCAGCAAGCATCAAGTCTAAGCAAGTTAATCGATATTTCAGTCTGAACCCTGAAATTAAAAAAAATTGGAGAAAAATGCAATTTGATACAGGATGTGCTCTACATTTTAGGTGAGCAATCAATAACTTAACTCTAAACTTAATCTCTAAACCAATAAATATGTTCGTAGTGTAGTTGTAATGAGAGACTACCAGGGCGAAACATCAGAGAAAACATGTTTCAGCTGGGCTGGAAGATTGTGACACATTAATCTGGACGTTAATATGCGGTCTGGGACTTCTAATGTAAACAGTGTCACCTGCCTTTAGATAGGGTAAAAAAACTGTGTAAAACCTGCTTGCTTGGTGTGACACTGGAGAACAGCTGACAAAGCTTTAGCCTTCAGGGTTACAATAAATACATTCAAGACACCCAGCACGGCCACCTCAAGGCCCATAGTCCAAATAGACACCATATTTATTATTGAATATGCAATCTTGTAATCCCCATGAAGGCTACTGCAGCTGGCTCTTAATATAAAAGCTTCATCAACTGTTCCCTTAGAGCAGCTTACTGTATTTTCTTTGTTTTGTTTCATGCACCTTGGAGGAGCTGCAAGGAGCTGTAACGGATCTTCTTGCTTGTTTAAAAGTCACAATGAAATTATATTTTCAGAGCCTCTTGTTTCTTTAATTTGATGTAAGTCCTGCTGCAGCAGGTTGCTGGGGTGGGGCTTAACACGGAGAGGCATCTGTTGAAAGTGTAAACAATGGATGATCAGCTGGGGAGAGACAGGCAGTTCTCTTTCATATCGGGACTATCTCTGCAACTCCCCGTACATATGGAATATGTACCAGAGTGGAGAGATAATCTCTGTACTCGGAGAACAGCTGAACCAGCTGAAAAAGTCATTTTTAATTTCAATGTGACTTTAATGGACAGCTCCCAGTTGTGCATGCATGTAGCGGCATGAATACGAAGCAGAGCGTTGCAGCAATTGAGTTATCCATCTCATTTGACTTTCCCTGGACAAATAAAGGTTTGCAAAAGCAGGTGCCCCGCTTTCAGCCCTCATGGGGACGAGTGGAACGCAGGACAGACAAAAAACTGTGGGCTGTGGAATAACGACGCTCAGAATAAAATGACAAACTATAAGTAGAAAACCTCAGTTTTGCCAAGAAGGGAACGAGCGGCGGTGAGATCATTCTGAAACTCGCTTCGCTAACAGAAGTTTAAAATGTTGTCATCCTTCACTTCTACCCTGTTCCTTTTTTTTTCCTTTTGTCTGCCACATCTGTTGCCACTGACCCTGGTGTGGATAAATCACAGTTCTGACACGGGCTGGGGTAAATTTGACCATTTCCTGTTTCCAGCCCCATCGGGCCCCTTCTGGAATGTGTGTGTGCAGGAGTGTGTAGCCCCCAGCCAGAGTTAGAGTTTCAAAACGTTGGCAAGCCACGCTTCTGTGGGTCCGCCAACGAGGAAAGCAGAGTAACTAGGATCTGGATAGGAGGACGGAGCGGGAAGGAGAGAGAGGCTGACCAATTGTGAGCAGTCTGACGAGGGACCGAGGTCTGCTTTTAAATTTGATTGGTATGTGGTGGTCTTGCCTGTTGCATGTGTATTTGGAAATCTTTAGAGAGAAGTGACATCGAAAACCTAAAAAATGCACTGCTGTACTTTGCTTGCAGTGCACCCATTTCCCAATATATTCTTGCAAATATATAAAAGAGATTGCAAAAATGTCACTTTTTATGCTCCCAGCACAATGTTTACAGCTTACAAGGTCCTCCCAAGCTGTTCAGAAGTAAGCATAATAATATCCTGCTATGTAATGACAAAGACAACTCTGTTCCTGCGATGTGGAGCATAATGGAGACGAATGCTAGCTTAAATAATCAGCTGGATAACTG
Organism: Holocentrus rufus; assembly: GCA_900302615.1. Taxonomy (NCBI): domain Eukaryota; kingdom Metazoa; phylum Chordata; class Actinopteri; order Holocentriformes; family Holocentridae; genus Holocentrus; species Holocentrus rufus. The sequence continues at coordinate 35,335 of OMLF01029342.1, forward strand.
AGGAAGCACATGCTGCTCAGACATGGAAAAGAAACCAGGTCATCACGCTTTAACTCCTTCCAAACCACACTGACTTCACCCGACCGCTTTTAAAGCATCGCGTTACGACGCTGCACAACAATGCTTCAGCCCAAACAAAGTTAAGAGGATCCACTGCGCTGTGGAATGAAACTTCAGGCATATTCAAACAAATGTAGCTACGAATGATTCATCTTATCTTTCAATTATCAACATAAAGGGTTTGCAGCAAAACTAATTCAACAACATTCCTGCACACGCTCCAAAAGTCTGGCAATGTTTACACAAAAGAATGTGGTAATTTAAAAGTCTTGGAAATGTTTGGAAATTGCACCGAAATACATAAAAATACAGATTTACTGTCCCATTATGCACATGATTACATATTTTCTATGACCCCTTTTGTCTCACATATTTGAATACTCTACAAAATTATACGGCATAGTTAGTAGGGGCGAGATGACTATCTATGTAAAACATACTGAGCACCAAAATCTGCAAATCAAATCAAGAAATTAACTTTGAAACTGAGGCAGCAGGAACTCTGTGCTAGAGCTGCCGTGTTTACAGTGTGGTGTTTGAAAAACGCCCTCAGGGTATCCGCATCCTCTACTATGAATAAACTGGGGTCACAGACAGACCTATCACAGACCACGAGACCTCCGCGTGGAGCGGGAGCTCAGCGTCCACCCAAACAGTGCGGCCTTTGATAGCGCATCACTCAGCACCGCCCGGGCCCCCGACAACCACTGGCCTTCTTTTAATAACACAGCCTCCTACTCAGCCCAAGAAAAATTTTCTTGGGGAAGAAGAGATGGAAACGAGCAAAGAAGACGGGGAAGAAAAAAGCTCCAGTTTAGGGTTGTAATAATATGAACACATGGCATTTGAGGGTGCCAAGAATAATAAGGGGCTCTAAAACCAGTGCATTCCTTTCAAATGAAACCCCATACCCGCCTGGCAGCCACCATACACTTTTCAACCCTATTCATCATCGGAGAGGCAGACCAAGGTAGCACCGAAGCAGAGGACTCTTTCTAATTGACGCTGACATTGTCTGTTTTGTCTCGAGCTACGGATGATTCACAACTCAGCGTGTATTTTGTCTGAAAGTCAAAATGTGAAAACAATCGCATTTCCGTGCTTATCTATAAAGGCTGAGCTGAGGCAGGCCGGGGCTGTACAAGCAGCAGAAAGTGAGATTACATAAAATGCAGCAGTTTCTGGCAGCACTGCAGCGGGATAGGAGGAAGAGTTGTGGGGCTTACCGACTACTTTGGGCAGTTTCTGTCGCCTCAGTGGAATACGGGGGAGTTTGGTGCTGATTCGGCTGAATCGTCCACACAGGATCCGCTTGGCTTTTTTACTGTTGGTAGAGTTGTCTTGGTCAGGACTGAAAAAGGGATGACGCCATGGAAATCCAACTGAATCATTCAAAAGAGGCATATTAAACGTGGCGCTGCGCCTCATCCAGTGGGCTTTGGGGCTACTCACATTGCCACTCATACGGTAATGTCAATATATAACATACTTAAAATACAATTTGTATGCATTTATTCTTTTAGCACCCTGGTACCTCTGAGATTGAGAAAAAATAAAATATTTTCCCTCATTTGGTGCTGAATTGTATGCATAAGCTATTTTCATGACCAGGGCAAGCGGCCAACTGAGAATCAAAGCCCCATCATGCACCACTGCGGCAGGCCAGTCACCTGTCTGTCACTCACTTGTGGTCGTCTTTGTGTCGACAGAGGCAGCAGCAGCACAGCAGCGAGAGGAGGACAATCAGTAAAAAGGAGACCAGGGTTCCCGCCGCGATCACACCCATCCGCTGGTTGGGCTCTGAAAGACGAGAAGCAGGGAATTCTGGGTGTGCCACACTGGCGCAGCAAAGCTCTGAATGCCAGTTTCAACAAAGGCTTCTCTCTGAGGACACTAACACTGAAAGCCTGGCATTGATTCTTATGTTATACTACATTACTACACTCATGTCAGTCATATAGGGAGTAATATAATAAATATATACCCTAACTGATATCTATCTAGATAGATAGATGAATAGATAGACAGACAGATATTTAGATAGATAGATAGATAAATAGATTAAATCCCTGTCACACTGTGTGTATATGATCTTTATCATATTGATCTTTATGGTATTTAGCTCAAATGACAGATACTGAACATCATAGCTTTGGGTAATATCAAATGTCTCTTTCATGACTTTCCATGACTAAAATGATTAATTTCCCTGACCTACATAAACACACAAGACCAATATTTAACCACACTAAGATTCATTTCCCTTTATAATTCTATTTTATTCTGTGGAGGAAGTGAAAATGACATGCACAGTATTTTTTTTTTTTTTTGAGGCTGACAAAACTCTGTGATATTCCATGACTTCCCTGCCTGGAACAGACTTTCCATGACTTTCCAGAAATCCCATGACTTGTGGGAACCCAGCTTAGTGTTAACAACTGTTTCGATGCTTGACATGTGAAGCATGTGACTGCACCAGTGTGAAATTCATTATCTATACATCCACCGTGAATCTTACTTCCCTCATTGGTGATTTCCTGCGAGTGACTGCCGTCCCTGATCTGCTCTTTGGCACACTTTCCTCACTATAACTCATTGATGATTTATCGGCACCCCTCCCTCTTTAAGCGGGATACACCCAAAAGAAAATGAGCGCTCTATTGCATAAGTACGGACGGCACTGGAGCCATACGGCGTTGTGCCCGCCCGTGTGGGGGGATGACACCAGCAGTGAGACGGGCCATTAGTTAGGGCGTAAATAGTGGCGGGCCTCGGCTTCTTATGCTGTCACATCAGATGGAGATGGATGGCCGAGCGGCCCGGGCGTGGCATGGTTTCAGTGCTCTGTGTTCGCAGCTGGACAAAGGAAAGGGATTTCGTGGCGGGTAAAGGGACCCTGTGATGAGTCCCTGTGACATCATTGGCCAACCTGCTGCCGCCAAACAGGTTCACTGGCCGACATCCATGGTGACCTCTGTTTCCTACACTAAGCCATTTCCCCTTATCGACTCCTCTTTTCAGTTTCTCCGCTTTTTCCTGAGCAAGTTTCTGCTCTCTCTGTTTCTCTCTCTTCCACCTCTTTTTTCTCTACTCCCCTCTCTCTTTCGGCTTTCTTCCTTCCTTCCCCTCCCTCCCTCTCTCTCTCTGTGTCACTCGCTCTCTCTCTCTCTCTCTCTCTCTCTCTCTCTCTCTCTCTCTCTCTCTCTCTCTCTCTGCAGTTTCTTG